>PVIH01007392.1:0-100795 GCA_004025045.1 Sigmodon hispidus
CTCATAGTTTCAAAGGAATATAAGAAGCTATCAGAGAGAGACTATAGAAATGAGATTCAGCTTTGATTGACCAATATGGTTTGGGAAGGAAGGGATAGTCTACACTGAGATCACAGCAGCCACATAGAACTCTATCTCAGAGACAAAGTTTGGTGTGTTTGGTGGGTTGTGTGGCAGAAGAACAGAGTAGAGTGGTAACAGTTTGAAATAAATGGATAAGATGGTAAAAAAAAAAAAAAAATCCCTGAGTAAAACTAAAGGAATGACATCAAATTCCTGCTCTCAACAAAACAATCACATATCTACAGTGTGAGTTGGTATAGTGTAGAACTTTTGTAATTTTAATAGTCACACTATGTTATGAGAATATTCAGGCTACTGACACATATTGGTAATTTAATTATCTAATTACTACAAATGAAAGGCTTAAATCAGAACGTAATAAGTATTTGTTAAATAAAATAATTGTATAAGAGAAATTTTAGAGCTAGTGCTATGGGTAAATAGGCTAAAGAAGAAAAGGGGGAGGTCATTTTTTAAATCCTACAATCATTAGAATAGTAGACAAAGATTTGTGTTAGTGTCTTCTTTGTATCATGTCTTGTACTTTCTAAGTACTACTTCTTTTTTTTTTTAAAAAAAAAAAAACTTTATTTATTTATTTGCCTTGGTGTTTGCCTGGAACTGGAACTACAGACAGTTGTTAGCTGCCATGTGGGTGCTGGGAATCGAACCCGGGTCCTCTGGAAGAGCAGACGGTGCTCTTGACCGCTGAGCCATCTCTCCAGCCCTAAGTACTACTTCTTTCTTGAAGTTGGTGATCAATTGCTTTGTTCTAAAATCCTAAACTAAGAACTCAACCTGATAATTATCATTTTTAGTACTCAGAAAGCAATTCAAAGATAATTATCAACCAAGTCAGGTAGTTTTTTCTAATTCAGGATCTATGGTTGTCAACAGCATACCTACCCTTTATGTTTTCATTCATTTTATAGTTAATAAATAATAAAGACATATGTGTCCATGTAGCTTTGGCATTTTTTGGTTTAAAACATAGATGATAGTCATAAAAGAAATCATTTAATCTAATAATCACATGTGTTTGAATTAAGAAATATCTGAATAAACAAAAGTCAATTTTTTTTTCATCTAAAATACCACATTGACTAAATTCAATGTGCATTGGAAAGCACCAGTTCGAAGGATCATGGTGCTATTACCACATACTATCACTTTGATTATACCTATAATAATCATACAAACTTAATGCAAACACTCACCAGGGGCTGTCTCTAGATATCTCTTGATGCCCATGAGTGTGCTGACTCCATTTGCTCTGATTAAATATCCCTGTATTCCAACATCATGAGCCTAAGGAGTATTGTCTGAATCTATCTAAGCATGAAATTATTATAGTCAGATGAATAAAGCTCCTGAGAAAACTGATGCATCATTAATCCCTTGAGTTTTTCTTTCTTCTAGGGAGATTAGTTTCAGCAGAAGCCAGAGTCTTTGAAATGTGTATCATCTCTAGAGGATTTCAGAAGACCTGAACTCATCTCTCAATTAAATGGTGCGAATAAAGTTAGCATAGATGTGGTAATGAAAACTAGCACTTATTTCTGTATTCATCTGAGCATATAATCAGAAGAATCAGAAGAAAGAGTGCATTGATGTGAACTAAGTCCCACTCTAAAACAATAATGTTTATAAACTTTTATGAGGTAATGAAGCAATGAGAGTAGTAGAACAACAATTTTATCAGCTTTTCTTGCTTAAACAAGGCCCTCTTCTAAAGCATTTTGGAGAATCAGCAATGTTTTAAATGTAGATAACCCTTTCACACATTATTGTGGGTTGAGAGAAGCAAACAATGATAAGTCTAAGTCCAGCTCAAGTGTGAAAGTTCTTGTTATGTGGATCAAGAAAAAAGGAGAATAAAAGGAATGTACATTTAAGAAACTGTACAAATAATCTTTGTATTTTGTACTATTTTGTACTTTTCAGTCCATGAAAGCTATTAATAGTCTATTACATTGCATTGTATCTTTTGGCCTGGAAGCAAATTATAAAATCAACATTTACTTATAAATTATGTTTGCATAGTTATGTTCCAAATACCAAAGAGAAGAACTTAAAGAAAGCACATATATTACTGATGGCTTCCAAAGTTCTGTCAATAGATTTATGATTTTATAAAAATAAAAATACCATGGTGGCAGAAATGTATGCAGAAAAGAACTTCTAGTGGCACCTTAGATTCAGAAAATAAAGAAAAGAAATAGTACTTGGTATAATCCTTATGTCATTCCCAACATAACCTACATTCTCCAAGTAAATATGTTCTAAAATTTGAAAAACTACAAAAATCACGCCTAGAGTTAGGTAATAATATTTAATGCATGCTGTTATGAGAGATAATTAAAGTTTAAAGTATATGACCTCTATATATTTAAAACATAAAATTTGTTGATTACAGATATTGTTGAATCATATTATTTGTTTTCCATGCAGATTCCAAACTGAAAGAATTTAAAGCAGCTCTACCACAGTAACTGGAGAAAACAGTTTTATACACAAAGAAATCCAGCAAACTATTTACCTCATTTTAAATTCTCACTGCACAATATATGTCAAATGAAATAAAATTTGATGACATCAAGATTAGTGATTATAGTATAGACCAGGATATTCCATGATTCTTTTAATATCAAGGGCCAATTACTTCACAAACAGCACTTAAACAGCAATGATGTAGACTATATATTCTCACCCTTTTCCCAAGAAGAGCAAGGAATCCCAAGGTGTGTTAATTTGGCATGGCATATCCAGTTGATGTAGTTCTGAGTCCTTTCCCCCAGTACCAAGGCTGAAGACAGTGATTTCTATGATGCTGGGTAAAGTCAGCTGTCATAGTCCAGCCTTTCATCCTAGCCACACTTTGGCAGATTAAAGGTTTGGTCAGAAATAGAAAAAAATAGAAGATATATAAGAAAGACATATAAACACTCTAAATGAGTTGATTTACCAGATATTTTAAAGTATACATAGATTTGAGAAAAAAAGAAAAATAGTCCTTTAAAAAAGAAATATATATGTATGTATATGTGTGTATGTATGTATATGTATTTTTGCCACGTAAAGATAGAAAATACATAGTGTGAAATATTTCTATTTTTTTTTTAGTTCTTTAACTGTTAATAAGCTAACTACAGAATGACATTTGATTATAAAGGCTGCTAAGTTAAACCAACATATATATTTTACTGGTATCTTGACTTTGAAACTTCAGAATAAGAATATATTACTTAAAAAAAATGGTTCTGCTTTTACTTATACAGAAGATGAGAACCTGAAGATTACTTCCAGGCTAATGTGGTTTGATCAAGTAATACTTACTAAAAAAATCTCTAATGAGAATAGATGGCCACATCAGCTTCAAGGTTTCCAATTAAGATGACCCAGGTTCAGGACCCTCACACAGCTGCTAGATCCCCAAATCAGCAAAAACTAGTTTACTGAAAGCTACATTCAAATTCCTAAAATATTATTTCTCAGTGTTTGTTTTCATTATAAATGGTTTATGGTAATAGAAAAAGATGATATAATATTGAAATGATAAAAATATAGATTTTTACATCTACTTTAATACAAAAAACTCTTAATATCAAAATATTTTATATTGGTATTGGTTTTAATTTACTGATATAAATTTAAGGTCAATTTTGTTATGCTGTATGCAATATTTCTATTTTTAAGACATTATGTTTATGGAAGTTCTTTAAAATTTTAATGTATAATTAAGAAATATTGATTGAGAATCATTTATATTAATTTAACATATATTCATGTTAGGGTTTTTTAGGTATAAAAAGATATGTTTCAATTAGGTAATCTTCAGACACTTCAAAGACCTACAGAATATGGCATTTGAAATATTTTAGAAACTTAAACTTTCCTGGACAGTGAGATACTTATGCCGCTGGCAGCATAAATTAACTTCAAAAGGATGATGAGAATCACAGAAGCACCATATGGAACTTAATTTTTGTGGCAAATATTAGTCACTGGGAAAGAAAGTGTTCTTGCCTCAATTACATGACAGCATGGTGAATAAACTAGATATTCAGAAACCATGAGAAAGTTACCTTTAAAGTTTCCCCAAAAAAAGCCAAGATGATTTCTGCTTCACTGAAAATACTTCCAGACATTCTAGAGGACACAGGCAAAAACAACTGATGAACTATGCCAAAATGGATGGAATAGTCATTAAAATTTCCTGCTTCAAAGAAAGGTATGCCGGAGACTGGAGGCCTGAAGATTGAAAATGGATGCACCAAGTTACAAAAAACTTTGGATAACTATCCAGGCAGCCAAATGTCATCTTGGTCATTTGCAGAATTTGGAAGTTGCTTGCCTTTTTTGTTTACTTAGGAAATATTATATCCTTCTGTGGTCTTTCATAAGTTGAAGATTAATTATAAATATAGATTTCTTTAGTTATAATAAAAGGTAAATTAGATGTGCAACTTTGAACTCACAATGAAAAGGTAAATAAAAGAATAGTTTCTTTAATGATGCTAAATAGACTAGCAATTGTTACTCTACTTCTTGCTTGATAGCTGTTTTGTTATATATAATTTTGATAAGTTAAAATTAAAACCTCCCTTTGAATTAGACAGAAAAGAGAAAGTGATATATGGTATGAATTATCATTACATAATAAAGAAACTTTTTGGCCTATGGTAAGGCATTATTAGAAGCAGGCAGGAAATCCAAACACAGATAAAGAGGAAGGAGCATAAAGCCAGAGAGAGACTCTATGAGCTGCCGATGAGATAACAAATGTAATGCAACTCAGGTGAGACACAAAACACAAGGTAGGATCCATATTATTAGAAATGGGTAAAGATAATGAGACCTAGCTGACAATGAGCCCAAGCTGTAGGCCAAAGAGCATGTGATTAATATAAGACTTTGTGTGATTGTTTAGGACAGCTGGTGAGAATCTCAGGGCTAGACAGGCCAAATACTTTTAGTACAAGGTGTAAGGTTTCCTGGAAAAGCCACATGGTGAACCCAACATAGTGCTGGATGAAATAAGTTTTCCTGCCATGTAGTGGCCACGTGGTGAAGCCAACATTGTGCTGACAAAGCACACATGTATGGAGGGCACACCCCATAGGCATGGCAAAGCAAATCCAAGCCCACTTATTCTCTTAAAAGGAGAGGCCATGTTGTAGTCTCTCTCTTTGCTCTTCTGCTTCTCTGCTTCTGTACTCACCTGGCAACTCTCCTGAATAAACATTCATGTGGCACTGATATTGTGAGTGTTTCTCTTCTCACACACAAAGCCAACACAAGGGATTTGTTGTTTTCTTCCATTTTATTTTTTCTTTTACTTTTCCTTCATATCATTAAAGGAGTTTTTAGTTTCTTCTCTAAAGGCTTCTGTCATCTTTATAAAGATATTTTAAATGTCATTTTTGTCTGCTTCTTTGATATAGGAATGTTCAGGTCTTGATGTTGTAGAACCATTAGTTTCTAGTGGTGCATGTCTTCCTGATTTTCAACATATAAAAGTGTGACAATAGATAAAAGTACTCACTACTAATAGTCTGTGGGAAGGGTCCCACCATTATTCTTTGAAGGAAGAAATAGTGACAGCACATAAGAAAATTACAAACAGAATTAAATGATTTCCATAGCCAATAATCCCATGGTCTTTGCCTACTGGGATCCATCATTAGAGAATTATTCTCTGGTGGATCAACCTGTTGAATATTAGTTGTCATCTTCTGTATATTCCTATAGAACCCAACAAACTAGGAAATGTTTATTTATACAAAAACAAAAATGAGATTTCTCAAAATTTACCCATTTGTTTACAAAAAAATCAAACCAGGGAAAGGATAGCCTACATTCTTTTAACTTTAAGATTAACTAAAATGCAATAGTTGACCATCAAAATACTAATACATGACAATACAAAATAACAAGTGAGCTGAACAAGAGAGATTTGAAAATAAAAAAGACACAATGCCAGTGAGTATTTTTTAATGCTTTATCATTTATGAATCTCAGTGTATGTCTGACTCTTCCTAAGAGATTATTTTTACATTAAATGTTGATTAATACATAAACCTAAACCTGTTCAACATAAAGATATTAAGACTGCATATCAAGCACTTCTGTATGGGATGGATTAACATCACTTTCCCTGACAAGCCTCAGAGGCAGTAAGATTATAAGAGACAGCCAGTAGACATTTTCATAGTAACAGTATTTGTGGAGTATAACAGCACATTTTTATCCAAAAACTAAGAATGGATTAGTTGCTTTCACAAGATTTACACATGTTCAAGTCATAGGTTGGTGGTCTCAAAATTATTTAGAATTATAAAAAATCAATCACATAGCTTCATCAGGGTAATTGTTCCTTGCAACTTCTGTATGTTTGCAAAGCTGTAAACATAGTTTGATCCAAGGACAGTACTGGGACCTGCTGTAACAAAATCAGTAGGGAACTTGTTAGAGATCTATAATGTAGAGTCTGTCAGCTTTAAAGGGATTATCTTAAGTAACTAAGTCATAATGCTAACAAGATCCCCTGGCAATTCTAAAAAGCAGTTGATATGTGCTCATGACAATTTTAGCTGACAGTAAATCAGAAACAATCACTTGTTGGAAAGATCTTTTGAGATTCTTCATATTCCCAAATAAAAAGAGCAAGTGAATGACTGAAACCTCCTAGGAATGAATACCTTATACATTTTGATCTCTGGGAACATTATCAATCAGAAATCCTTGCTATACATTATACAGAAACATATATACTTTTGATACATGATATATTACTTTAAATACATTAATTTACATTTTGAGATTATTTTATTATCATAACATATCCCTCTTTTGTTTCATTCTCTCTAAACTCTCTCATTTATATTTCTCCTGGTTTCTTTAAATTCTTTACCCCTTTTCAATAATTATTGTTACATATATATGTATGTACATATATATTTCTAAATATAACCCACACAAATTTAATACTATTACTCATATGTATTTTTCAGGGCAAACTATTTGTTATTGGGTAACCAATAGTTGTGCCTTTCCCTGAGAAAATTTATTTTTCTCATTTTGAGTATTCCTTAGTGGTCTTGTAGTTTTCTGTCATTTTAAAGCCTTTTTATTTCCCCATGCATATAAGTTTCAATCCCTGTACATGTATAAATGTTTACTGCTGTCTTTTTATTCTTTATTTTTTCCCAATCTTATCATTACTGTGATTTGTATAAATTTAAGCTAAATTGAATTACTTATGAACCTTGAATAGTATTTTCTGGAACCAGGTAATCTAGGCCACAAGAAATACTTTCATGTCACATTCAGCTCAAATTAAACAAGACCTATTTTCTAAGAGTGTGATGTGGGGCCAAATTTAAATTTAGAGAGAAAACCAAGAAATGCAACAATAGTCCATATTATTTTGGAACATACTTGGCCTACCCTGATCAGCCATTTTATAGAAGGCTTCTCATGCCTGGTCTTGAAGTTTTTGTTAGTATTGTGATATTTCTTATGAGCATTATCAAACAAAGTCGCTTAACTTTCTTTAATGTTTATACATATGTATGAACATACTCTTGTATGAATTCTGTAAAATTCTAGATTAATATAAAATAATACAATTCATTGAGATTTTATGAAACAGTCTTGTTGTCATCTTGTCTTTGATGTTCCAACATGTTCTGTTAATTTTCCTCACCACTCCATTCTGAATACTTTCTCTGCCATTACATTTATTTCATTTTAATTTCTTTAAAAATGTCTTTTTTCTCATAAATCCCCCTCCTCCAGATACCTCCCAGGCAGCCTTCAGCAGCTTCCCTTCCCATCCCCATGCCATGTCCAAAGAGGGCAAGAACTGCCAAGGTGGGTCAGCTCAACATTGCACAGCCACTGTGGGCAAGTCTGAATTCCTCATTAAAATATCAAGACTGGGTTAGGTGTTCCTCCAAGGTGCCAGTCCACACATAGAAACACAGTCTGATTCGACCCCTCACACAGTCTTATCCTACCTCTCAATGCTGCATGTATTGCCCATGGCAATCAATATTGGCCTACCCTTAGAGGGCCTAGCTTTTTTGCTCAATGGTAACCCAATAGCTGTTCTTGATTCAGCGAGCAACCCAGAGCTCCAAAAGTTTATCCACTTGCTCATATAGATCCTCCTCCAGTAGCCCAGTGCTCATCCATGGATCTTTGCCTCTAACTCTATTTATTGTTGGATATAGGCTCTGTGATGACACTTAGGGTGGTTATTCTTTTGATTATAGAGAAAGTCCTGTCTAGATACACACTCCACTATTGTTTGGAGAGCTTGTCAGGGATATCCTGTGAGTTCATGGAGGTTTCCCTTGTACCTGGTTTCTAAACAACCCCCCACTGACTTCCTCTACCAAGATATCCATCACTTTTTATTCCCTTTTTGTTGCTCCTCTCACTCAATCACCTCCTTTTCTCATCATTTGTTCCCACCTCTTCTTGATTGTCACCTATTATGCTCCCAATTTGGTAACGTGATCTTCAATATTTTCACTTACAATTGCAGTGCTGGGATTAAAGGTCTGTGCCAAGACCAACCAGCTTTTCCAGTTTTTTTTTTTTTTTTTTAATTTTGTAACTTAGTGTTATGAACTTACCTTTTGAAACTGCCTTCATGGTGTCCCATATATATGGTATGTTGTTTGTTCATTTTCCCTCAATTCTAGATAGTTCAATTTGTTTCTTGCTTGACCTATTTCTTATTCATTAGTCTGTTGTTCAGTTTTTATTAATATTTACATTTTCTATTGTTAATATCAAGCTTTAATGTGTAGTAGTCATATAAGAAACATTGTGTTATTTTGTTTTCTTGTATCTGTTGAGATTTGCTTTGTGCCTGAGTTTGTGATAAATTTTGAAAAATGTTCTACGAAGTTCAGAGAACATGCCATATTCTTTTTTGTGTGAGTAAAATGTTCTTTAAATACATTTCAGGTCTATTTGCTTCATAATATTTTAGGTCTAATATTTTTCAGTTTAGTTTTTGTTTGAATGACCTATCAATTGGTGAGAATGTGCTATTAAAGGTTACTACTCTTAGTGAGTGAAGATCAATATGTAAATTGAGTAAACTGAGCTGTACTTATAGTTTGTTCTTGTTTTAGAACTTGGGTATTTTTGTGTTCCATGCATATATTGTAAGAATTGCAATGTGCTTCCACTAGATTTTTTAGAAATAAGATTTTAATATCCTTTCCCATATCTTCTGATTAGTGTTTTGTGGTAAATTTTTAAAGATCAGGGAAGCAGAGGATCAAGCCACTAAAGAAACTTCTTACCACTATTGAATCATTAGGCCAAAAAGGAGTAGATCCTATATCTAGAAATACTCAGACTAAATGCCTCTGAGTCCTCATCCAAAAGGAAGAAAGAAGGGAGGAGAAGACAAGACCAAACTACTATATTCTCGCACCTTGCATTCCTTTCTCTGACCAATCATATCACTTTCTTTTTCAACCTACCTAGTGCTTGAATTAAGTCCACTTTGACAGACATGTAAAAAGTTTCATCAACTTGTCTGAGTGTACTTATTTTATCGTTTAAAATTCTGCAAAATAAAACACATCCATCTGCCTAATTTCATTTCTTTGCCTACCTTTAAGATTGCTTCCAGTAGGTAATTGTGCTTGGCTATAATAGAAGGACCAAGTAGGACAATGTTTTACAATTTTCTTTGCCTGGTGCCAATTAACAGGAAAACTCTGTTTTAGAAATTTGTTCTTAATACTGCCTTTATCATATTTCCTATTGATAACTAATCAATGTCCTCAGTATCTCAGTACCTAGTGCTAGAGATCCTAACCTACCCATGTGTGATCTGATATGTAATATATATATGTTTTATATATATATATATATCATATATATATATCATATATATGATAAATTCAATTTCTATTAATATCCTGTAGTTGTATAAATAATGATGCTTATTCTGTATTGTTAAGATAAAGTTAGCAGTCTCTGTATATAAAACAACTCTTTTTGCATACTGAGATTTAGTTACTGTGTTAAAAGGTTCTGTAAAGTCCATTAATACCTTAGTGATAGCACACAATTCTGACTTGTGGGCAGAATTAAAATAACTTTGGGTCACTTTACTTAAATTTTCTAATTTATAACCAACTTTTTCTAATATGTTTGCATTAATATCATATGTAGGGGCTACAAAAATTGGTTTATCTCATACACCATGAGGAAAAGCCCTGTTAGTTTTTTTGTTAAATGAATTATCTAACATTGACTATATCTATTATTAATTTCTCCCCCAGAATTACTGAAGGCTCCTTGCAAAGGTTTATTATCTGCTCATAATCAATGGATTTCTTTATTAATTAAAGGTATGACAATTTCTGCTGTGTCCTTTCCTATCATCTGACAATAATCTTAAAAATCGAATTAAAAAACTTTCCACATAAGTTTTTTTTTTTTTAATTTTTTTTACTCAGCCTATGTGGTAGAAATAACCATTCTAAAATAAAAAAAATTCCCTTTGCATTAGAACTTCTGTAGGACAATGTTAAGAGAGTAAAATAACAAGAATGCAATCAAGGTCTGGATCCACAAATTTCACATGTGAATGTCATAATTTCTTTTCCACTGAAGCTAATTCTCTCTCAGCTTAATCAGAAATTTTTAGACTATTTAAGTAGTTAGCACCATCTAAAGTTTTGAAAAAATTAACTAGTTCATGTTCTTTCTCAATAATGGGCCATATATGAGAAATATCTTCTAGAGGTCTTTAGAAATTGCTAAGACTTTGCAATATATCTTTCCCAAGTTATACCTTTTGGGGTCTAATTTTTGTAGACCTATTTTTTATCCTAAATAATTAATAGAATCTTCCCTCTGTATTTTCCAGAAGCAATTTGTAATTCTCAATTTGGCAAAATTTTCTTTATCAATTTTTAAGTGATCTATATTTGAGTCTGATAACAAGATATTATGTATGTAATGGTAAATAATAGCCTGTGGGAATTCTTTGTGTATCACTTCTAATGGCTGTTGTACCAAATTTTGGCACCTTGTGGGGCGATTTAACATTTCTTGTGGGAGAATTCTCCATTGATATCTCTTTACAGGCTTAGAATTATTAGAAGTGGGCACTTTTGATGAAGTACTTTCTGTAGGAAAGCTAGGAAGATGATGGCACAAACGCTGTGAAAACAAGTAACCAATATTTGATTTAACTGAATGAATATACACTACACAATTAATCCAACAAATCACATCTTGGATATGCATGAACCAGAAGTTTGGTAGCCTAACATTACTGTTAATAAAAAAGTAAAACAATAAAATGCCTTTGGTGGGACTATTCTCTGCATGTAATTCTGTAAATAAAACACTGTTTTGACCTGTGTCAGGTGCCATAGAAGTGCGTGGAGAAATCAGAGTAAAAACAGGTAGAAGGAGGGTAGAGTCAGTCTATCCAGCTGTCAAAGGAGCAGCATGTAGGAATATAGGTACAGGCCATTGGGCCACAGCCATGTGGACCGCCTATGCTGGAGAGAGTGCAGAGCAGGGGAACACTCCTCCATTGTTGGTGGGAGTGTAAGCTTTTTCAGCCTGTTTTAAATGCAGTATGGCGGTTTCTCAGAAAATTGAGAATCAGTCTTCTCAAGGACCCAGCAATACCACTTCTGGGTGGATACCCTAAAGATGCACAATCACACTCCAAAGGCATTAGCTCAACTATGTTCATAGTAGTGCTATTTGTAACAGTAAGAATCTGGAAACAACCTAGATGTTCTTGAACTGAAGAATGGATTAACAAACTGTGATATATCTACACAAAGGAGTACTACTCAGCAGTATGAAAAAAAAAGGAATCTTAAAATTTGCAGGCAAATGGATGGATTTTGAGAATATCTTCCTGAGCGAAGTCTCACAAACCCAGAAAGATAAGCAGGGGATGTACACACTCATTTGTGGACTCTAATCAAACAAACAAACAAGAAAAAAGCAAAGCATGCCCAAGCTGAAAACCACAACCCCTGAACAGCTTGGGATCAGAAACACCTTGGACTGACTCCTTGGATCCCACTCCCACTAAAGGAACACTCGACTCTGTCTTGAGGTTGGTGGGAGAAAACTGGAGCTGCTAGGAGTGGAGACTGAACTAAGCAATATTGGGTCAGTGGGACAATGGGACTGCCTGCCACCTGCCAAGGGAGGGGATGAGGAGTTGTGAAGAAGGGAGAATGACCTGATGTTTCGGAAGGGGAACGTACCTTGAATAAGGATATAAAAGGATTGAAAGTGTGACTTCTTTGTTCATAATAATAAAAAAAAGTTTAAAAAAATAAGACAAATAAGTATCATATAATTCCATAAAACTTAAAAAAAAACGATGTGGGGAATGACCTGATGTGGTGGGAGAGGGAAGGGACCTTGAATAAGTATATGTAAGGATAGAAAATGTGATTTCTTTATTCAAAATAAAAAGAAAAATGTTAAAAAATAAAAAAATAAACAGCCTTTAAAAGTTACAAAGCCAGTGAAACCCCTGCATAAATCATAGTATTTCTTTTGTTCTTTATTTTTTATACATATATTTATTATTTGGTGTTTTTACATCATGCACCCCATCAAACTTAGTTATCACACATCTCAGAATCATGCCCACTCTAATGATCTCCCCATTTACAACACCTCTCACTTATGCTGCTCATTTACTTACTAAAGCATAGTTAAATTCCTGTGACCAGACACTTAAGTCTTTTCTCACCCACACCCCTGCCAGAGGCCATCAATGCCCAAGTGAGGCATGGTGTCATTTAGCTATGTTCTGTCTTCAGTTCTTCTGTACAATGACACCTCTTGCTCTTTTTTTTTTATTTAAGTCTTCTAATGAGTGAGTACATGCCCTGCTTCTCTTTCTGGGAATGTGATAGCTCACTCAGAAGGATAATCATATCCGTCCATTTGATGCAAATTTTAGAATATCATTTTTTTCTTACTGCTGAGTAGTACTCCATTGTGTAGATGTACCACAGTTTGTTAATCCATTCTTCAGTTGAGGGGCATCTAGGTTGTTTCTGGGTTCTTGCTATTATGAATAATGCTGCTATGAACATAGGTGAGCTAATGCCTTTGGAATGCAAATCTGTGACTTTAGGGTATATGCCCAATAGTGGTATTGCTGGGTCCTTCGGGAGATTGTTTCCCAGTTTCCTGAGAAGCCATCATACTGCATTCCAGAATGGCTCACCAACAATGGAGGAGTGTTCACCTTGCTCCTCATCCTCTGCAGCATAGACTGTCCTCTGTGCATTTTATCTTAGCCAATCTAACAGGTGTCAAGTGGTATCTCAGAATTGTTTTGATTTGCAATTCTCTGATGGCTAAAGATGTTGAGCACTTTTTTGAGTGCCTTTCACCCATTTGTAATTCTGCTGATAATATCCTTTTTAATTCTGAACCCCATTTTTTAATAGGATGATTAAGAGTTTGGGGCTATAGTATCTCAAGTTCTCGATATATTTTAGAGATCAGTCCTCTGTCACTTGTAGGGTTGGTGAAAATCTTGTATTTATCAAGAAAAACAGTACAATGAATTTAAAATGCTGATAAGTTAACAATAACTATAAAGAAGATAAAAATCATAAGCATGACTTATCAAGGGTGATAATGCAAATAAGATTGTTACACATATATTTACTTTGTGTTCAGCTTTCCCTCAGAAGGTGAAAACCTTTTCCCATTCTGTAGGCTGTCATTTTGTCTTATTGAGGGTGTCCTTGGCTTTACAGAAGCTTCTCAGTTACAGGAAGTCACACTTATTGTTTGTTGTTCTTAATGTCTTTACTACTGGTGTTGTATTTAAAAAGAAGATGCCTATATGAAAAACCTAGAGAAAACCCACACTAGAGAACTAACAGCTCATCTGAAAGCCTTAGAACAATTAGATGCAAACTCACTTAGAAGGAGTAGATGGCAGAAAATATTCAAACTTAGAGCTGAAAACAATACAATTGAAACAAAAAGAACAATACAAAGAATCAATGAATCAAAGAGTTGGTTCTTTGGGCTCCTGATTTCTTTGAGTTAATCTTGTATCCTGCTACATTGTTGAAGGTGATTACCAGCTGTAGAAGTTCCCTGGTAGAATTTTGTGAAACACTTATGTATACAAACATATCCTCTGTAAACAGAGATAGTTTTACTTCTTCTTTTCAATTTGTGTCCCCCTAATCAATTATCCTTCCCTTATTGCTTTAGCTAAAATGTCAAGAAGTATATTGATTAATTAAGGGGAGAGAGGACACCCTTGTCTAGTTTCTCATTTTAGAGGGATTGTTTTGAGTTTTTCTCCATTAAGCTTGATGTTGGATGTTGGCTTTTTGTAAATTTCCTTTATTATATTTAGTTATTTTCCCTGTATCCTTGATCTCTCCAGAACTTTTATCATAAAGGAGTGTTGGATTTTATCCAAAGATTTTTCAAAATCTAAGGATATAATTCTGTGATTCTTTTTCCTCAGGTTTTTTATATGATGGATGGTAATTATGTTTTTTCATAAGCTGAATTATCCTTGCAGTTCTGTAATGAAGCCTCCTTGATCATGGTGGATGATAATTTTTATATATTTTTTTATACATTTTGCCAGAATTTTGTTTAGAATTTTAGTATCAATATTCATGAGGAAAATTGGTCTTTAATTCTCCTTCTTAGTTGCATCTTTGAGTGGCTTGGGTATTAGTGTAATTTTGGCCTCAAAAAAAGACTTGGTCAATATTTCTTCATTTTCTGCTATTGTGTCTTCCATTCCAGGAATTCTATCTTTCATCTCTTTGATTCTGTTGGTTATGCTTGTATCGGTAATTCCTGCTCTTTTCTTTAGACTTTGTATTTCCACCTTTGCCTCATTTTTGACTTTTTTATTGCTTCCATTTCAATTTTTAGTTCCTGGAAAGTTTCTTTCATTTTTTGGTTTTCCTTTTCTTTGTTTCCTTTGTGTTCTTTCCAGGATTTGTTCATCTTTTCCAATTTTTTGTTTATACTTTCTTCTATTTACTCAAGGGAATTTTTTTATATCCTCTTTTAAGGCTTTAATAATCTTTATAAAGGTGTTTTTGCTGTTGTTTCCTTCTGTTTCTTTTTCATTAATCTGTTCAGGTCTCGTAATTTTAGAACCACTTGTTTCTTCTGGTGTTGCCTTGTTCTTCCTTATATTGTTATGTGTATTCTTTCTTTCTTAATTTCTTCCTTTGACCCTCAGGTGGTTCATTTGAGTAATGTTTAGTTTCCATAAGTTGGCAGCCTTTTTGTGATTCTTGATGTTGTTCAACTTTCACTTTAGATCTGAAATATTACAAGAAGTTATACTTATATTTTGGTATCTGTTGATATTTTCTTTATGACCTTGTATGTTGACAATTTTAGAGAATGTCTCATGGGGTGCTGAGAAATATGTAAATTCCTTTTTGTTTTGGTGGAATGTTCTATATATCCACTAATTCTATTTGGGTCATAACTTCTGCTAGATCCTTTATTTCTCTGTTGAATCTCTGTCTGGTTGATCTATCCAAGTGTGAAAGTGGGATATTGAAGTTGCCTACTGTTAGTGTGTCAGGTTTGATTTGGGTTTAACTTTTGGAAGTGTTTCTTTTACATATTTAGGTCCGTTGTGTTGGGGCATAATCAGGATTGAGATTTTTGTCTTGGTATATTTTGTTTGAGATGAAGAAGTAGTGACCTCTCTGGTTTCTTTTTATTGATTTTATTTTAAAGTCTATTTTGTTAGATATTTGAAAGGCTACACCAGATTTATTTCTTAGAGCCATTTGTTTGGAAATGCTTTTCCCAGCTCTTTAGTCTGAGCCTGTGTCTGTCTTTAAAGTTGAGGTATATTTCTTTTATCCAGCAGAAGGATGGTTTCTGATTTTGTATCCATGATGTTAGGGTATGTCTTTTCATAGATGAATTGAGTTCATTGATATTAAGGGATATTAATGACCAATGATCAATATTTCCTGTCATTTTTGGTAGTTTCTGTATTTCCTTTTTTTTTCAGGGGGTGGTTCTTTTGTGGACTTATCACATATCTGTTGTTACATGACTGTTTCTGGTTTCCTTAGGTTGGAGTTTTCCCTCTAGGGCTTTTTGTAGGGTAGGAATTGTGGTTAGGTGTTGTTTAAATCTGGTTATATCATGAAATATCTTGCTTACTCTATGATGATTGATAGTTCTGCTTGGTATAGTAGTCTAGGTTGCCATCCATGCACTTTTAGTGTCTGTATAATGTCTGAACAGGACCTTCTTGCTTTCATTGTTTCCATTGAATAATCAGGTGATATTCTGATGGGTGTGCCATTATAGGTGATCTGGCCTGTTTCCTTTGCAGCTCTTAAGATTTTTTCTTTGTTCTGTAGGTTTAGAGGCTTAATAATTATATGGTCAGGACACTTTTCCTATGGGTCTAGTCTGTTTTGTGTTCTGTAGGTTTCCTTATTTTTATAGGCATTTCCTTCTTTAGGTTAGGGAAATTTACTTCTATGATTTTGTTGAATATATTTTCTGTACCTTTGAGCTGTTGTTATTTTTCTTCTTCACTTTGAATTATTCTCAGGTTTGGTCTTTTCGTGGTGTCCCAAATTTCCTGGACATTTTGTGTTGTGGCTTTTTTGTTTTTAGTGTTTTTTATTATTATTATGAATAAAGAAGTCACATTTTCTATCCTTATATATCCTTTTTCAAGATCTCTTCCCCCTTCCACCACATCAGGTCATTCTCTCTTCTCCACATCTCCCCATACCCCCCATGGTCATGTGGTCCCAAGGTCCCAAGGTCCCAATATTGCCTAGTTCAGCCTCCACTCTTGGCAAATCCAGTTTTCTCCCCACAACACCAAGACTGAGTCAGGTGTTCCTCTAGAGGGAGTGGGATCCAAGGTGTCAGTCCAAGGTGTTTCTCATCCCAAGCTGTTCAGTGGTTGTGGTTTGCAGGTTAGGCATGCTTTGCTTTTTTTTCTTTTTTTTTAATTGTTTAGGGTCCACTAAGGAGTGAGTACATCTCGTGCTTATCTTTCTGGGTTTGTGATACCTCGCTCAGGAGAATATTCTCCAAATCCATCAATTTGCCTGCAAATTTTAGGATATCATTTTTTCTTACTGCTGAGTAGTACTCCATTGTGTAGATGTACCACAGTTTGTTAATCCATTCTTCTGTTGGGGGTATCTAGGTTGTTTCCAGGTTCTTGCTATTACAAATAACGCTTCTATGAGCATAATTGAGCTAATGCCTTTGGAGTGCGAATTTTTTTTTTTAAACTGATGTACCTATTATCATTATTGAGTCTTCCACTCCAGAGATTTTACCTTACATCTTTTGAATTCTGTGGGTTATGCTTGAATCTGTGGTTCCAGGTCATATTTTCAGGTGTTCTATTTCTATTTTTGTCTCGGTTTGTCCCATCTTTATGGTTTCTATTTTCAGTTTTTAATGCTTGGTAACTTTCTTTGGCCTGTTTGTTTTATTTTTCTTGGTTTTCTTTATTTTCTTTCAGGGATTATTCATCTCTTGCCATTTTCTGTTTATATTTTCTTCTATTTCTTTTAGGAAGTTTTTTGTATCCTCTTTGAAGACTTCTATTAGTTCCATAAAGCTGTTTTTAAGGTTGTTTTCTTCTGTTCCCTCTTTGTTGTTATGTTCAGGTCTTGAAGCTATAGAACTACTTGCTTCTTTTGGTGATGTCTTGTTGGCCTTTGTATTGTTGTATGTATATTTTTATTTCAACAATCCCATGCAAAAATATAAAACTAAAATCACCAGAGAGGATGAAGTATAAGGCAAAATATTTATGTGAAAAACAGCATTAAGGACCTGGATCTATAGATTAAATAAAATGCTTTTTTTAAAAATCTCAGTTCTAGCAGTAGTGGTAAAAGGTAAACATGTTATTATATATTTACTTTACACATTGACATGATTTTTTCTACAATTTATTACAGTAGCTATCTTCTAAAAAATTGGTCAGGTACTGTGAATGGCAGTTTACTTCACTGTTTAAATTAAGTGACGCTAAAATGTTATCTTTATTCTTCCTTGTAGATCTCTTTGTCTAGCAAAGAAATATATAAAATTGCACAATTAATTATTGAGTATTTGTGCATTAAATTTAATGATAGATATTGGTATATAAATTTTTTTTATTTGTTCAGTCTTTGTGTGGTTTTGGTGTTAGGGTAACTGTGGCATGTTAAAATAAAGTTGGTAGTATTCTTCCTTTTTGTATTTTGTGGAATAGTTATAAGTATATCATTATTAGCTCTTCTTTAAAAAAATTTTTAGACTTCTTCACAAAAAGAATTAAGCCACAGTAATTAGTTTTTCTTTGTCTCTCCAGCCAGTTCCCCAGTCATTACATGGAGACTTCTTAATAAATATGTAAGCTCAGCCTTACTTTAGGCTTGCCCCACTAGTTTTTATAACTTAATTTAGACCATTTATACTTTCCTATATGGTACTAGGTATTAACTCATCTCAGTATTGCCCATCATGCTTTCTCTGTATCTGGTTGGTGATGTAGAATTCTTTTGAGAAATCTCTCTATCCATATGTCCTGCCTATATCATTGCCTAGTTATTGGTCATTTAGATTTTTATTACATCAAAAAATGACATATCTTTTCACAGGATAATCAAATATCTCACAAGAAGCCCTGTTCTTTGGGTATTTTTTAAATAAATTGCATTTAAATTTTTATTATACTTTTTTGTCTGCAGTTAGTCACCTCGTACTTTTTGTGTTAGTTGTATTCTAAAGTAAATACAATTCATACTCTGATGTATTTGAAGTTAAATTTTGAAGTCATTAATCTGAACATTGTTGAGAAGTTTCTTGTTGTAGAACGTTTTTCTGGGCCCCTTTTGGGTTGGGAGTTTTGTAACCCTGGCGCGCAGCAGAGGTTTGGATGTCTCAAGCACATTACTAGCTAGCTCTTTCTTCTTAATTCAACCTATTCTTATTAATCTGCCCACCACATGGCTCAGCCCATGGCTGGCCTATACCTCTTACGTGTCTCTCTTCTACAGGGGCCGGATGTTGACTGACTTAACTCTGCCATGCTTCTACCTGCCTGTGCTCTGATCCTCCACCCACTGCAATGGTGCTGTGCATAGGCCAAAACAGTACTTTATTTACAACATACAGAGAACATTCTACCACATCTCCTCTTTTTTGTCTAATTAAAAGGAAGGTTTCAATTTCCATGTAGCAAAATTACAACAGAACAGCTCTCAAGCAAGAATTACAGTCACAATATCCAGTCTATTTGTATTCCGAAAATTAAAGAGAATATTCCATTATCTACCTTATCATTGTGAGTCTAAAGTTTAATATCTAATATACCTTTTAAACTAAAAAGAACTATACCTACAATTATTAAACCTTCAACCACATAATAGAATACAGAAGGATATATTATTATGCAAATAAACAGGAAGTGCAAGCAACTTCCAAAATCTAGAAAATGACAGAGATGACCCATGTCTGCCTGGACAGTCACCCAAAGTTCCTTTATAACATTGGGGCATTCATCTTCAACCTTTATGGCCCAAAGTTTCTATCATACCTTAAAGTGATGCAGGAAATCTGACTCAGTCTATCAGTCACTTCTCCTAATGTCCTGAAGAATGTCTGGCAATGTTTTCTGCAAAGCAGGAACCTGAAGAACCATCTAGGCTTGTTCTGCCAAAATTCAGAGGTCACTTTCCTATGGAACCTGCATGTCCAGTTTATACAGCATACAGTCAAGCAGTCAATATCAGAACAGTTTCTTGTCCAGTGGCTTACTGTTGCCACAGGTAAATTCCACATGAAGTTTTTTCAATGCCCATCATTTTCCTGAAATACATTGGTGCTGCCAGGAACAGACCTGTCTCACTGTCCAGAAAAGTCTAATTTCTTAGAATAATTTAGATGCCATATTCTGCATGTCTTTGAAGTGTTTGAAGACTACCTATCTAATTGAAATAAATCTTTGTATACCTACAAAAACCTAGCTAACATGACTATAAGTTTGGTTATCATTGATGACTATTAATCTGCATTTCTCAATTACACATTACAATTTTAAATGAGTTACATCAGCATATTACCTTAATCAACAGTAGAAAAATCCATACAGCATAACAAAATTGACCTTAAGTTTATATCAATGAATCAAAATTCACTTATATTTTCTAATCATACCTATATCATATCCTCCTCCCCCTTTTTTATTTAAGATTGACTATTACCATTAACCATTTATAATGAAAATAAACATTAATAAGTAATATTTTGCGGAAAATTGGGCATAGCTTTCTTTCTTTTACTGCTTCCTGCTGTCAAAGGACGATGACAATCTCATGGGGTTTTGAATCTGGATCATCTCAACTGGCCATCTTGGTAGCTGATCTTCCATCAGAGAATTTCAGGTGGCCTTGGCAAATGGAACCACATTTCCTTACAACGAATCCACAAGTTTTATCTTCTGTGGAGACAAAAGCAAAAACACTTTTCCCAAGTAACATATTCTTATAAACAGATTTCAAACTCGAGACATCTTTAAAGTACTTGTATTTGCTTAACTTAGCAGCCTTAGCAATCAATTGTCTCTCTGCAATTCACTTATTAAAAGTTAAAAAATTAAAAGTAATCACAATAACCATAATCCAGACTCATTGATTATCTGCCATCTTTCATGGCTTTTTTATCTTTATTTCCTATTTCCCTTTCTTAAAGGACTGTCTAGAACCAAAAGTAGGCCCCTGAGTCATCCACTTTCCCCAGCCAAGGTCCAGAACCTAAAGAGTCTATACCTTTCAGAACAGCACCTTCAACAAGAGAAATACGTTTCCAGCCATAGTAAGCCTTTGGGGGACACTTGACTTTGAAACCATTGCATCCCTTAAGATACTCAAATGCTAGGGGTTGGAGAGATGGATCAATGTTTAAGAGCACCTGCTACTCTTCAAGAGGGCTGGAAGTGGGTTCCCTGCACTTACCTTGTAGCTCCAAGTTATCTATAAGTCTGGTTCTAGGGAATCCCACATCTTCTGGTCTCTGTAAGCACCAGGACAGACATGGTTCATAGACTCACATGCAGCTAAAACACTCACACATGTAAAATAAATACAACTTTTAAAAGGAGTAGGTTTTTTTAAGATGCTTAACTTCTGTAAGAAAGGCCTCAAATAGACAGAGATAGTGTAGACTAAATTATTTTTGTATAATTTCAGCCCTCTGGATCAGTTGCATAATTATTCAATGAGAGGTAAGGCCTGTTCTCACCCTGCTTTGATTTACAAATGGCTGGCTCATCATCTTTTAAGACTCACTTCTTCTGAGTATCTATCTGGGCATGCACAGCCTCTGAAAGATTTTGTTCAAATTCTGGGTGAAGATTCACCTCTGCTCCTACCCTGATCACCTAGTTTGGCTTCTTTGCAATCTCACAGTTACAGAGTAAACAAGAAGAAAAAATGTGTTCTGAAAGTGTCTGAGAGGAGAGCCAGAGATACTGACCTGTATCTGATTGAGGCAGAAGGAAAACAGCAACCTTCAGAAGGCCACTGGAGTCCACTAACATCAAAACACAATTGAGCAGAATGTATGAGGAAGCCCCCCCATCCCCACCCCAGGTTCCATCAGAGGTAATTTTTCTTTTTTTTATTTTTTATTTTTATTTATCAAGGAGAACAGTAAAATGAATTTAAAACATTGATAAGTTAACAACAACTATAAAGAACTTCCAGTGTCAGCAGAATGACCAACTTCTGCTTCTTTTCAAAGTTTCTCCCAGTTGGTTGAAAGTCTCCCTTCCAGGGAAGTACTTGAAAACTAGCCAGGATGTTTGATTTCCTGAAGAGATAAAAATCAGATAAAAATCATAAGCATGACTTATCAAGGGTGATAATGCAAATAAGATTGCTACACATATATTTACTTTGTGTTGAGCTTTCCCCCTGATTTTTTTTTTGCCATCCCTGTATATTCCCATTCAAGATCCCTTCCCCCTCCTGCCACATCAGGTCATTTTTTCTTCTCCACAACTTCCCATCCCCTCCCTGGGCAGGGAGCCGACAGTCCTATGGTCCCACTGACCCAATAATGCTTAGATCAGTCTCCACTCCTGGTAAATCCAGTTTTGTCCCCCCTCCCTAAGAGTGAGTCAGGTGTTCCTATAGTTGGAGTTGGATCCGAAGGGTCAGTCCAGGGTGTTTCTGATCCCAAACTGTTCAGTGGTTGTGGATTGCAGCTTGGGCATGCTTGGCTTTTTTTCTTGTTTGTTTGTTTAGAGACCACTAATGAGTGAGTACATGCCCTGCTTATCTTTCTGAGTTTGTGATACCTCTCTCAGGAGGATATTCTCCAAATCCATCCATTTGTCTGCAAGTTTTAGTATATCACTTTTGCTTACTGCTGAGTAGTATTCCATTGTGTAGATGTACCACAGTGTTAATCCATTCTTCAGTTGAGGGACATCTAGGTTGTTTCCAGGTTCTTGCTATTACAAATAATGCTGCTATGAACAAAGCAGTGATGATAACAGCAGAAGTTCTCAATGAAATGACAATGACAATGCCATGGTCTTCAAACTAATGATCCCTTTATAATTGTTCCAACAGTCTGATTGGCAGTTCTGATGGGGCTTCATGTTTTCATCTGCCTTTTCAGTCATATTCATTTCCATGCTTCCAGTGTTAGCAGATGACCAACTTCTGCTTCTTTTCAAAGTTTCTCCCAGTTGGTTGAAAGTCTCCCTTCCAGGGAAATACTTGAAAACTAGCCAGGATGTTTGATTTCCTGAAGAGGCAGCCAGTGGACATGAGAAATTCTACCTATCCCAGAACCTTGTCTGTGGACCCAGCATGCACTTTTCTCCTATAAACAGTTTAATTTGTTACTGAAGGGAAGAAAAATACTACTTTGTTGCCACAAGGCAAAAACATGAGCTATCCCACTGGAGAATTTTGTATGAAGCTCCCAGAATGTTTGCATACTCCCCTGCTGGACCCATTGAGGGTCTCCCTCTTCACTCAGTCCCATTGGACTTGGCCATGTGTTAGGTTTACTCATTTCTTCTATGGCAAGATAATAAGGAGCAATCTAAATAAAGACCCACTCATCTGAACAAAAGGAGCACACCTCACTTAGCCCCATTTTTGATTTATAACCAATTCTCTTTTAACATGTGGACTCAACAAATGGGAGCTCACTGCCTCGCTGGAACAATGAGGTTGTTAGTTAAGGGAATTAACAGTATGTTGTTTCATCGCAATGACAGCAGTAAAACAGGAGATGCACAGCCAATACAGTAACAACTGAATCGTAATGGATGAGATATTTACAGCAAAGCTGTTCAAACATTGAATAAAATATGGGAAGTGCTAAAAAAAAAAGGGCTTTCTAACCCTTTTTTTTTCTTTTTCTCTCTCCCTCTCTGAAGCCTATGTGTATTTTACATACATTTTTCCCCGTTTAGAGGTTTTGAGAGTCTAAATCTGTTTTATTGAGAATTCTTAATCATTTTCTAACCCAAATAGCTTTTAAAAGGTTGTTATCACTATAATTTCTGACTCTGCCCCTTTTGGCTGTGTTTCAATATGGCGGAAGAGCCAGAGAATCTCTGCCGCTGCTGCAAACAAGAGAGGACTCAGGAAATGCTGCTACGAGGAAAACCTTTTTAAACTGTTTCCTTTCTGTTCAATATAAGCAGAAACCTTAAATCAATCACAATTGTGCCAATCTTGTTGTGAAACGTATGAGTTTAAGCTGTGTGCTGAGGATGTGCCATTTTTAAATACCTGCCTGACCACTGCTCTGTTTCTGTACAATTAATCAATTCAAATACGCAATTAAGAAAGCAGCTTTTAGCTCTGTTTCAGTGATTTAGAATGCTCTTTAATGTTTTAAACATTCTCAGGCTTTATATGGGTGTTCAGCCCACATTGGGCAGTCATCTGTTGTGGTAAGTTTTCTGGGCTGTTTTGGCCCAGAGGTTTGTGACTTTCCCAGCCCGTGGTGGCTTTTGTCCCCCAAAGAAATGAATCACATGCTTATATCCTTTACACTCTTTGGCCCATGTCTTATGCACATTACTAGTTAGCTCTTTCACCTTAAATCAACCCATTTCTATTAATCTTTCTACCACGTGGCCCACAGCCCATGGCTGACCTGGATTCCTACATGCTTCTTCTTCAGGGGACAGATGGAAACTGACTAACTCCACCCTTCTTCCTACCTGCTTGTGCTCTGATTCTCCACCCACTTCTATGGTGCTGTGCATAGGCCAAAACAGTCCTTTATTTACAGCATACAGAACATTCCAACACAGGTTCTTATTTTGCCTCTTCTGCTGTTGCTAGAATTTTCTTTTGGCTGCATTCTTTCTGAAATTTCACTTTAGTTTTTGTCCAAATATCAGAAATAACATGGGACCATTACATTGTACATAATTTATCATCAAAATAATCTAAAATTACTTCAATTCATTTTTTGAGTCTTATTTCTCTAAATCTTGTAATTCTCTTGATTCAATGGTAACTAAACTTAGGCAGACTGCCAAAGAACATGCACTATACATTTATTAAAAATCTATTCAAAATTGCATTTTGATATTCAGAAGCTGCATCTT
This sequence comes from Sigmodon hispidus, assembly GCA_004025045.1. NCBI lineage: Eukaryota > Metazoa > Chordata > Mammalia > Rodentia > Cricetidae > Sigmodon > Sigmodon hispidus. Next base: position 24,737 of record PVIH01007392.1, read on the forward strand.
AAACATGCAGCCCCAGTTTATTGAATACAACTAGGAGATTGGGTATAAATAACTCTTAAGCTAGAATAAAGAAGATTAACTATAAGATTGCACATTGTTTACTCTCCATCCTGATATTCTCCTTTAATAACTGTCACAGACCACCTGCTTTATCTAGTACATTTCTCTTTGTTTCTATTGTACTTTCTGGGGAGGAGATGAGGAGAGTGGGAAAAGAGAGAATGACCAGGAGGAGTTGGGAGGGGGAAAGGAGTTTGAACAAGGGCATATATGGATAAAAACTGAGACTATTCAGAAATAAAATAAAAATAATAAAGAACAGAAATTTCTTTATTATGTTTTGACAGATAAAACAATGAGAAATTGAGGAAATGATACTTTATATCATTCCTGGCTATAAAAGAACAAATAAAAAGAATGTGAAGGATATCTACAAACAAAGAACCAGACTGAACTAGAGGTCAGTGTGAACACATTTTGTCAATAACATATGCTCCTATTTTTAAATAGCATTGGTTATAATGTAAGACTACATTTTCTTATAACCTTCAAAGAAGAATTAAGGTGTTTGCAGACCTCTGCTTTTTATTTAAACAGAAACTTTACCAAGCCACCTTGTGATTGAATAGTAACTTTTGAAACTATAGAATAATAAATGCTTGTTTGAGTCACTAATTTTAGCTGAGATAATAAATAAGTAGAGCTGCTGATTGGGGAAAAGGATAGAAAATTATAATGCTTAATCATAATTTTTAATTTTGCCAGATTGAGAAAACCTTAGGGAATTAGTGGAGAGCACCTTAGATGAATCTGTGAGATTTCCAGCAGTGCGAATTCATATGGAACTTAAATATCAGGAAAAGCTCTGTGATGAATGTGGGTAATAACATCTGATAGACTGGTAAATTAAAGACAGAGTAAATAAAAGAGTGAAAGAAGGTGGAAAATTTAATTTCCTCTTAAGTGAGAGTATCTATTGCTGCTGGTTGTGCTTGAGATGGAGGCAAAGATACTGGGCTGAACTCTTAATCCAACTGAGAGTGGGGGAAGGGAGTCTATATGTGCAAGGGAATAGGGATTACAAAGAATATTCCCCTGTGATGGCTAGCTGGAGTTCGGGGGAACTCACTGAGTAAAGAATAGCCATTGGGAAACCAATGGGAAAAGAAGTTAGGCCCTATAAGGATAGGCAACTGTCCATTGGCATGGACAGTATGTGGAGACATGAGGGGTGGGATCAGACTGTGCTTCTGTGTATGGGCTGGCACCTTAGAGCCCATTTTTATCAGAGGAATACCTAACCCAGTCCTGATAGTAGGATAAGAAAATTGGATTTACCTAAAGTGGGTGCATCATGCTGAGCTGACCCATCTTGGAATTCCTTGCCTATTTTGAAGAGAGGATGCACGGAGAACTGAAGAATAGCTGGGAGGGGTTGGGAGGGGGGAAGAGAGAGAGAGCAAGGGAATACATGGATAAAAAGACTTTAATTTATCAATAAAAAGTAAAAAAAATCTATAAAACATACACACACACAAGATTTAGTAGAATAGTTTATAGGCTGTGATTCAGCTAGTCCAACAATGTCTGTCTACAAATGAATGGTTCAAAAATCAAGTACTTATTCAGTCCATTAGACTTGATGTCTCAGCTTGTCTTTAGCATTCACCATAACACAATTGAAGATATACATAGTCTAGTGAGAGCAAGAACAAGCAAGCAAAGAGAGGGCAGGCTTCTCCCTCTATCCTTTAAATTGGCTGCCAGCAGACTGTATATGGCCCACATTAAAGGTAGATCTTCACACCTCAAAGATGAAATAAAAGTGGCTATTCATACTTCAAATTATTCAGTTAAGAAAAAAATCCCTCATAGGCATGCCCATGATTTGAGTTTTAGTCAATTGCAGATGTAGTCAAGTTGACAGTTAAGATTAGCCATCAAACAGTACATCATTGTTGGGAGGTCATGACAACAGAAACTTGAGGCATAGAGTCACATTTTATCCACAGTCTGGAAGCAGAAAGTGATAAACTGTCTTAGCTAGCTGTCATTTTTTTTATACAGTCCAGAACTCTAGCATATGGAATAGAACTGCCCAAGTTGTAGGTGGGTCTTCCCTCATCTAAGAGGTTAACAAATATAGATAGTTCTTCACAGGCTGTGTATAGTAGTCTACATTGGCAGCCATGATGTCTTTGTATCTGTATAACTTCTGACCAGAACCTTTCTGCTTTCATTGTTTCATTGAATTATTTGGTGTTAATCTGAGGTGTCTGCCTTCATGGGTAATTTTTCTTTGCAGATCTTAGTATTTTCTTTATTCTGTATGTTTAGTGGCTTGATTATTATGTGGTGAACAGACTTTTAGTGGTGTCTATTTAGTTTTCTGCAAGCTTCTTCTATCTTTATAAGTATTATCTTCTTTAGTTAGGGAAAGTTTAGTTATAAGAATTTGTTGAATGTATTTTCTGGGTTTTGAGCTGGTATTCTCCTTTTTCAATTCCAATTATTCACATGTTTGATATTTTCATGATGTTCCATATTTCCTAGACATTTTGTATTATGACTTATTTGGTTTTAATGTTTTCTTTCACTGGTATATCTATTTCAACTATTAAATCTCCACACCAGGAATTTTCTCTTCTATCTCTTTATTCTGTTGGTTATGCATGCATCTGAATTTCTGGTCTGTTTCTTCAGATTGTCTATTTTCAGAATTGCCTTAGTTTGTGTCTTCTTTTAATTCAGTTTTTAAATCTTGATATGTTTCCTTCCTCTGTTTATTTATTTCTTTTTTGTCTAATTTTTCTTCAGGAATTTGTTAATCTATTCCTATTCTTTGTATTTTTCTCTATTTCTTTAAGGGAATTTTATATCCTTTTTTAAGGCCTCTATTATTTTCATAAAGTTGTTTTTAAGGAAGTTTTTTTCCTGCATCTTCTACATTTCCATTCTCAGGTCTTGATGTTTTAGAACCACTAGATTCTTCTGGTGGTACCATGTTGGTCTTTATGTTGTTATATGTATTCATGCACAGTTTCTCCCTGTTGCATGAAGAATTTGTCTGAATCTCAGAGAGCTGTTTGTTTCCCAGTCTGTTCTTTGTGTGTCTGTGTCACAGAAGGCCTCTCTTTGTCCAGTCTGGGTTCTTGGTCCACTGCGAGGTAGTATATTCTGTGTCACTATGACCCCTCTTAATCCAACAAGTACTGACACACTGTGGGTTTCAGGTGGCTGCTTTTGATTCAGTAGGTGCTAAGAAAATTAGGTACTCAGGTAGCTGTTGTTGATCCAGTAGGAACTGATGAACTCTTTAATATCTTAATCTTTTTGTCTCTTATTCTCTTAAGCTGCTGTTGCCCAGGGGCCTGTAAGTTTCCTGTTGTGTACAGGGTTTCAGAGACTGTGGTCTCTGCTTTCCCTGGGTGGGGTGATACTCACCATTTAGTCTGCTGTGGGTTGGGGGTCTGTGGGTTTTCACTTGACACTTACATTGCTGAGGTCACTGGGTGATGTCATGCATTGGGTAATGGGGTAGATTTTTGGAGCTAGGGTATCCAGAAGCTGGGTTATTCTGGGGATTTGGGACTGAAGGGAATTTTCCTGCTTTTTTAGAATTAGGGCAGAGCCAAGCAGGAATGGGATTCCAAGGGTGATGTCCCAGGACCCTGGTTTCATAGACTGGTCTCTTCTTGGCCTGGGCAGGGTGTTTCTCACTTCTTAGCCTGTTGTGCTGGTCTTTGTTTTTGAATAAAAGGGATTTTTATTATTTATATTTCCTTAGGAGTCAGAGGTCCATTTAAATTGTTTGTCTGATCTTTATTTGATTGGCAAAAGATAAGTATCAAGAACTTTATCCATTTCTATTAGATTTTCTAATTTTGGAGTGTCTAGGTTTTTGAAGTATGATATAATGAGTCTGAATTTCCTCAGTGTCTTTTATTATGTCACTGTTTTGATTCTGACTTTTTCAATTTGTGTACTCTACCTTGCTTTTTAGTTACTTTGAACAGAGATTTGTCTATACTGATGATTTTCTCAAATAAAAATCTCTGTTTTATGTATTCTTTGTATAGTTTTGTTTAGTTTTTATTTCATTGATTTTAGCTCACAGTTTTGTTGTTTTTTGCATCTACTTTTCTTGTGTTTATTTGCTTTTTTTTTTTGCTTTTGAGCTTTCAGGTGTGATGTTTATGTTTCCATTGTGACACCTCTCTAAATTCTTCATGCAGGTACTTAACTTTTCTCTTAGCTCTGCTTTCTTTGTGTCCCATACATTTATCTATTCTGTGTATTCATTTTCATTGGAACCTAGAAAGTCTTTAATTTCTTTTGTTACTTCTAACTTGATCCGTAGTAACTCAGTATAAATTTGTTCAGTTTCTACAAGTTTATAGGGTTCTGTTTTTTCTGGTTGTTGAAATCCATCTATAATCAATGGTGGTCTTTGAGGATGATGGCTGTTATCTAAACTTCATTCTAATTGCTGTAATTTGTCTTGAAATTAAATATATGGTCAGAATTTGAGACTCTCCTTGAGGTTCCTAGAAAAAAGGATATTCTTTGTGTTCAGATCCAATATAATTTACATACCTAGTAGAGCCATTTGGTTAATAAACACTGTTATACTCATTTTTCTGTTTAGTTTTTGTCTGTATAATCTGTCCATTAGGAAGTGGGGTTTTGAATTCTCCTGCCAATGTATAATTTAAATTTGTGATTTAACCTTGAGTAGTGTTTTCTTTAAGAAAAGTGACGTTTTTGGGAAAGATGTTGAGAATTAAAATGGCATAATAATAGGTTTTAAAGTTTTGATTAATTTATATTTGAAATGTGCTTTGTTATATAATACAAGAACAATATGAGCTTGTTTTGGGGATTATTTGATTGGACAATCTTTTTCCCACTTTCTACTCTGAAGTAATATCTATCTTTGATGTTCAGCTTTGGTTTTTGTATGCAAGAGAAGAATGAATCTTGTTTTTCAGTAGATTCTGACAGTGACTTTTTATTAGGAATTGAGTTTATTGTTATTAAAAGATATAAATGATATGTGAAGGTTAATTTTGTGTGTGTGTGTGTGAGTGTGTGGCTTGCTTGATTGGGCATACATGTATGTATGTTTCCCTACTTTGGGTTTTGGTAAATTAGAATTATTTAATGCTTATGTCTTTGTAAAACTAGTTAATCTCCTTTATATTTTTTCTTTTAGTACCTTCTGTGGAGCTGGATTTGTTGATAGATATTGTTAAAATTTAATTTTCATGAAATATCTTGTTTTCTCCATCTATGGTGATTAAAAACTTTGGTGGCCTGGCATCTGTGGTCTCTTAATGACTCCATCAGATTCATTTAAGCAATTTTGTCTTTAGATTCTCCTGTGTAAAGACTGGTGAAATTATCATAGGTATGTCTTAATATGTACTTGGCCTTATCTGTTACAACATTTCAGATTTTTATTATTTATATGTTTAGTGTTTTTATTATTATGAGGCTTGGATCATTTTTTCTGGTATGATATATTTAGTGTTCAGAAAACTTCTTATACCTTTATAGGCAATATCCTTTTTTTTATTAGGAAACTTTTCTTCTATAATTTTATTAATAAATTTAATTTTGGCCTTTGATCTGGGAATCTGCTGCTACTTTTATTACTATTATTCTTATATTTTGAGTTTGGCATCAAGTTACCACATTTCCAGGATGATTTTAGTTGAAAATTTTATAGATTTAACAATTTCCTTTCACAAGCCACCCATTTTTTTATAGTGGCTTCAGTGCCTGAGATTCTATTTGAATTTTTGCATTGTTAATTATTCATAAATATTTAGTTTCTGCTTGTTTACCCACATTTTCCATTTCTAGAATGTAATAAGTTTGTGAGTTTCTTTTCCATTTCCAATTTCATGTTTTGAACAATTTTATTTGTTTCTGTTAATTATTTGCTTTTTTCCTCTTTTATGCTTTAAATATTTTTAATGATTTATTATTTTTTCTTTTTTATTTTAAGTTATTTTAATTTTATATTTCCTAATATAAAATATTTAAAATTTTTATGGAGTTGGTTTTAATGTTTTTTTTTTCTTTTCTGCAGTGGAATATTCTAATGGCTAGGGTCTCCGGTGATGGCACATTGCCCTTGCTGTTGTTGGGAATGTATAGGCTTATTAATTTGGAGTTATTATTTATCCATGATAGTTTATGGATTCATCTTTGTTTGATAGGTCTTTTCTTTCTTGGTTCCTGTTTCCTCTTTAGTTTTCTGGCTATAGTGATTTATTATTGAGTAAAGAGTTTCTGTCTTATTTGGATGGTGTATTTCTTATGGTCTAGATAGTCTTTGTTCCTAAATGTAGTTGCTTCCTAAGTCAAGGGTTTAATTACCAGCTACATGCATGGCCTCTGATGCTTCCAGGAGAATATCAGTAGTTCATGATGCTATCTTGACTTCTGGATGTTTAGAAAGCTTCTACATGGTTTTGGAAGCTGGTTTGCTCTTTGTGGTCTAGGATGCTGCTCTGGAACTGGCCAAGGTGATGGCCAAGATAGAAAGACAAGGAGACAGACCAAGGGCTGTCTGTGGATCTTTTCCCCAGAAACTGTAGCAGACAGAGATAAACTCAGTCTTCCAGGGTCCCCCAGCTGCTGCTGAGGGATTTTGCATGATCATCTGCCTTCAATGGATCAAAAGGATAAGGACTAAAGATTCTGAAAGACAGTCTCACACTAGGCCCAAAGGTGAGGTGTGCTCAGCAGGCCCCAGTGCCTGAGTCCTTGCCAGGGAAAACCGTATTCCAGTTGGGTTAAGGTTCCAGGACCAGGGACTGTCTGTGGAGCTTGTCTCCACACACTCTGTAGCTGACAGAGATAAACTCAGTCTGCCAGGGTCCCCCAGCTGCTGCTGAGGGATTTTGCATGAACATCTGCCTCCAAATGATCAAACGGATAAGGACTAACGATTCTGAAAGACAGATTCAGACTTGGCCCAATGGTAAGGGGTGTTCAGCAGGCCCCAGTGCCTCAGTACTTGCCAAGGAAAATTGGGTTCTGGTTGGGATCTGTTTCCGGGATCAGGGGCTGTCTGTGGAGCTTGCCCCCACACACTCTGTAGCAGACAGAGATAAACTTGGTCTGCCAGGGACCCCCAGCTGCTGCTGAGGGAAATTGAATGGCCACCTGCAACCAACTGATCAATCAGAGAAGGATTGAAGACTTGCAATCCAGTCGCCTGCCCAGAGCAGAGGTAGAGATTGAGCAGAACTTTTATTCAGAGGTGACGGGAGACACACAAGCCCATGTGCCGCAACTGAGTATGAGACACCTAATCATGAACCACTGAAGCCATGGGCAGATGCCTGTGCAAAAATATACATAATAATGTAAATATCAACAAGATAACACCAGAAGAAAGTGGTGGTCCTACAAGACCTGAATTGAGTAATGAAGAGGAAACAGGAGGAAGCAACACCAAAAATTCCACTATGATAATGATCGAAGCTCTCAAAGAAGATATGAAAAAATGACTTAAAGAAACAGAAGAAAAATACAAACAAAAAATTGGAAGAGATGAACAAATTCATGAAAGAAATCCAAGAAAATGTTAACCAAAAAATGAAAGAAACATGCCAGGAAATAAAAACTGAAATAGAAGCAATAAAAAAGGCACTAAATGAGGCAAATGTGGAAATAGAAAACCTGAAGAAAAATTCTGGACCCACAGATACAAGCGTAACCAACAGAGTACAAGAGATGGAAGATAGAATCTCTGAAGTGGAAGACTCAGTAGCTCAAATACATGTATCAGTCAAAGAAAATGCTAAAACGAAAAAATCCATAACTCAAAATGTTCAGGAAATCTGGGACACCATAAAAAGACCTAAACTGAGAATAATAGGAATAGAAGAAGGAGAAGAATACCAGCTCAAAGGCACAGATAATGTTTTCAATAAAACCATTGAAGAAAACTTCCCTAACCTGAAGAAGGAAATGCCTATAAAGATACAAGAAGGTTACAGAACAACAAATAGATATGACTCCCCAAAAAGTCAGCGTGCCACATTATAATAAAGCCACAAATCATACAGAACAAAGAAAAAAATTTAAGAGCTGCTAAAGAAAAGGGCCAAACTTACATATAAAGGCAGACACATCAGAATAACACCTGACTATTCAATGGAAACAAAGAGCTAGAAAGGCTTGGACAGAAGTTATACAGACACTAAAAGTACATGGCTGCCAAACTACAGTACTATACCCTGCAAAATTATCAATAACCATAGATGGAGTAAACAAGATATTTCATGACAAAGACAGACTGAAACAATATTTATCTACCAATCCAGTGCTACACAGCATATTACAGGGAAAACTCCAACCTAAGGACCCCAGAAGCACAATTGAAGCCACAAACAATCAATAATTCTACAGAAGAATACTCCAGAAAAAGTAAATACAAACAAGTTAGCACAAAAAAATGGCAGGAAATATCAATCAGTGGTCACTAATATCCCTTAACATCAATGGACTCAACTCTCTTATAAAAGTCACACACTAACAAGATGGATACAAAAACAGAAGCCATCCTTCTCTTGCCTACAAGAAACACACCTAAACCACAAAGACACACACAGGCTTAGAGTAAAGGTTTGGGAAAAGATTTTCCAGTCAAATGATCCTAAGAAACAAGTGGGAGTTGTCATCCAAATATCTAACAAAGTAGACTTTAATCTAAAAGCAATACAAATGGACCAAGAGGGTCATTCATTACTTATTCATCACAGGAAAAATTGGTTAAGAGGAGATTTCAATCCTGAATATTTATGCCCCTAACATAATGGCACCTACCTATGTAAAAGATAGACTGCTAAAGCTCGAATCCCACATTAATTCTTATACCCTAATAGTTGGAGACCATTGACCACATCATTGGTCATAAAGCAAATATCAATAGATACAAAAAAATGGAAATAATCCCTTGTAACATATTGGACCAACAGGGCCTAAAGTTAGAGTTCAACAACATCAAAAATCAAAGATAGCTTACCAACTCATGGAAACTAAGCATCACTCAGCTAAACCATCTCTGGGTTAAGGAAGAAATTAAGAAAGAAATCAAAGTCTTTCTAGAATTTAATGAAAATGAATCGACAACATATCAAAACTTGTGGGACACAATGAAAGCAGTCTAGAGAGGAAAATTCATTGTGCTAGATCCCTACATGAAAAACCTAGAGAAATCCCACACTAGAGATATAACTGCTAAGCTGAAAGCCTTAGAACAATTAGAAGTGAACTAACCTAGAAGGAGTAGATGGCAGGAAATAAACCAACATAGAGCTGAAATAAATAAAATTGCAACAAAATGAACAATACAAAGAATCAATGAATCTAAGCAATGGTTCTTTGAGAAAGTCAACAAGATAGTTAAGCCCTTACCCAAACTAATGAAAAAAAACAGAGAGAGAGAGAGTGTACAAATCAACAAAATCAGAAAGGAAAAGGGGGACATAACAACAGACCTGCAGGAAATCCAGAAAATTATCAGATCATACTTTGAAAATCTGTATTCCACAAAAATGGAAAACCTCAAAGAATTGGACAGCTATCTCAACAGGTACCATCTACCAAAATTAAATGAAGAACAATTACTTAAACAGGCCTATAAACCTTAAGGAAATTGAAGCTGTCATGAAAAGACTCCCCAAAAATAAAAACCCTGGTACAGAAGGTTTCAGTGCTGAATTTTATCAGACATTCAAAGAAGAATTTCTACCATTACTCCTCAAACTATTTCACACAGTGGAAACTGAAGGAATATTACCAAATTCCTTTTATGAGGCTACAATTACCCTAATACCAAAGCCACTCAAAGACACAACAAAGAAGGAGAACTACAGACCCATTCGACAAAAATTTTAAATCACTGAAGAAAGAAATTGAAGTGGATATCAGAAAATGGAAAGCTCTCCCATGTTCCAGGATAGGTAGGATCAACATAGTAAAAATGACAATTCTACCAAAGGCAGTCTACATATTAAATGTACTGCCCATCAAATGCCAACACAATAGTTATTGGACATTGAAAGAACTCTACTCAATTTCATTTGGAATAACAGGAATGCCAGGATTGCCAAAACAAGTTTACTCAAAACAAGAACCTCAAGAGGTATCAGAATCCCTGAATTCAAGTTATACTGTAGAGTTACAGTAAAAAAAAAATTAAAAAAAAAACCAGCCTGTTATAAAAACAGCCTTGTGGATCAATGGAATAGAATTGAGGATACAAACATTAGCCAAAAACCTATAAACAACTAATCTTTGACAAAGAGGCCCAAAATATTCAATGGAGAAAAGATAATATATTTAACAAATGGTGTTGTCATTGGTGCATGGAAATGTGTAGAAAATGCAAATAGATCTGATCCTGTCACCCTGCAAAACTCAAATCCAAGTGGATCAAAGACCTCAGCATGAACCCAGCCACTTTAAACTTGATAGAAAAGAAAGTGGGAAATACACTTCTACAAATTTTCACAGGTGACCACTTCCTAAATATAACACCAGTGACACAGTCACTAACACCAATAATCTATAAGTGGGATCTCCTGAGGCTAAGAAGCTTCTCTAAAGCCAAGGAAACTGTCAATAGGACATAACAACAGCCTACAGAATGGGAAAAGATTTTCACCAACCCTACAAATGATAGAGGACTGATCTCTAAGATATATAAAGAAGTCAAGAATCTAGAGCCAAAAACTTGAATAACCCAATCAAAAAATGGGGTTCAGATTTAAAAAGGGAATTCTTAGCAGAAGAATTACAAATGGCTGAAAGGCACCTGTGCTTTTTTTTTTTTTAAAAAAAGTGCTCATCATTTCTAGCCATCAGAGAAATGCAAATCAAAACAACTTTGAGATACCATCTGACACCTGTTAGATTGGCTAAGATAAAAGGCACAGATGACAGCCTATGTTGGAGAGGATGCTGAGCAAGGGGAACACTCCTCCATTGTTGGTGGGAGTGTAAGCTTGTTCAGCCACTTTGGAATGCAATATGGAGGTTTCTCAGAACATTGAGCATCAATCTCCCCAAGGACCCAGCAATCCACTTCTGGGTGTATACCCTAAAGAGGCACATTCACATACCAAAGGTATTAGCTCAACTATGTTCATAGCAGCATTATTTGTAATAGTAAGAACCTGGAAACAACCTAGATGTCCCTCTACTGAAGAATGGATTAATAAACTGTGGTACATCTACACAATGGAATACTACTCAGCAGTAAGAAAAAACGATATCCTAAAATTCGAAGGCAAATGGATGGATCTGGAGAATATCCTTCTGAGCAAGGTATCACACTCTCAGAGAGATAAGCAGGGGATGTACTCACTCACTAGTGGTCTCTAAACAAACAAACAAGAAAAAAAGCCAAACATGCCCATGCGGCAAACCACAAACACTGAACAGCTTGGGATTAAAAACACCCTGGACTGACACTTTGAACCCCACTCCAACTATAGGAATACCAGACTTATGCTTGAGGGAGGGGGGATAAAACTGGATTTTGCCAGGAGTGGAGACTGATCCAAGCATTATTGGGTCAGTGGGACCATAGGACTGTCTGCTCCCTGCCCAGGGAAGGGATGGGGAGTTGCAAAGAAGAGAAATGTCAAGATGTGGTGGGAGAGGGAAGGGACCTTGAATGAGGATATACAGGGATGGGAAAAAATTTCAGAGGGAAAGCTGAACACAAAGTAAATATATGTGTAGCAATCTTATTTGCATTACCACCCTTGATAAGCCATGTTTATGATTCTTATGTTCTTAATAGTTATTGTTAACTTTTCCTCATTTTAAATTCATGTTACTGTTTTTTTTGTTAAATACAAAAAAAAAATAATAAAAATGGCAATTCTACCAAAGGCAATCTACAGATTCAATGCACTGCCTATCAAAATACCAACACAATATTTTTGGACTTTGAAAGAACAATGCTCAATTTAATTTGGGATAACAGGAAAGCCAGGATTGCCAAAACAATTTTACTCAACAAAAGAACCTCAGGAGGTATCATCATCCCTGAATTCAAGCTATACTATAGAGCTAAAGTAATAAAAACAGCCTGTTACTGGCATAAAAACAGAATTTTGGACCAATGGAATAGATTTGAGTATCCAGACATTAACCCAAAAACCTATGAACACCTGATCTTTGACAAAGAGGCCCAAAACATTCAATGCAAAATATTTTAAACAGAGGTAGACACGTGTAAATTAAGGCAATCATACATTCAACTTTGTAGCAATATACATATTATCTCAATCAAACATATTGATTGATTTCCCATTTGTATCAATATACAAACATTTGTACCATAGCAATTCATTTTTCATACATCCTTTGGTTAATAGTTGTTTGCAAGTATATTGATCTCCTATCTATTTCCTTTTCCTTCTTTCTCTCTCTCTCTCTTTTTTTTGAAATTCCTACATATATAATATCATTTTATCCTCTACCTAAGATTAACTTATAACCATCATATCAAAATGATAATTGACCATAACCCTCCCTTTGATGACCAACTTATCAGGAAAGGGACATAGTTCTTCCATTAAGTTGCTTCATGCTGGCCTGTAGGCAATTGTATCTCTGTGGGGTCCTGTAAACTAAACAATGGTTAAGTCCTAATGAAGTAATTGTAAACATATATATAACCATTCCACAAATGTCTATAACCATTCTCATCATACTCAGTCCATCTGAAATTCTTGTTAAAAATATGATATGAAACTATCTTACAACTATCCTGATTGGTCTATACCTCAAAAGTGATCACTGAGTGCCATACAGCAGGTTCCTTCCTTCTCTGTCTCAAAGGTCTTTTCGTTTTCTGCTTTTTTTATTTTTTTCGGTGGGGGATCCATCTTCCTTCTGGATGCCTTGGAGAATGCTGGTAGGAGAAATTATTTTTTATAGTGTGGAATCCAATGAATACTATTAACTGAAGATATTGAATCATCAGAAAGAATTGTGTGCAGACAAGGTTTTTAGATTAAGAAAGTAAGAAATGTAGAAAGAAGTAAGATTTAAGATTTATAGCAAAAGTGAGAAAATATTGGTCCTTATATATTTCATCTATTTTTCTGTCTCACCTCAGGTGGCTTTTCTGATGTGAGACAGAGTCTCTAAAGTTTCATTTACCAATATGCTTGGGTTTAGAGAGGGAGAAAGCCACTTGTTCCACCCCCAAAGTCAGCCTTTTTTGTTACCACACTAGGACCTCCTTTATATACATAAATCCATAATCATTAGATATAGGTGTACAGTTGTGAGAATAGAGAAATTACCCTTAGCACCTGTCCGTGTCAGGTGTCCTTGTAATCCCCTGTAGTCCTCATAACATTTCAGAAATCTGAGCATTCAGAATCCTTTTAGCTTTTTGAAGAGGGTGGTATCCATTCTTCTGTAAAAACAAAATTAAGACCCTGCAACACCTTAGTTAAATGAATGTTCCTTACCATATATTCAATTGTCTTATTGGTAGACAAGCCATTACTCCTTTTCCTCAGGAGGGTTCTCCTTTTTGAATTGGTTCTTTATCAATCTTGTTGGTACCTATATTTTCTCTTTTTCTGTGGAAACAAAAGCAAAACTCCTACCCAATGAAGCACATGCCCTGGCTTCCATTCTGAAGTTAGTACATCCTTGAAATAAACAGGTTGATTCAACTCAGAAGTCCTTTCTATTACCCAGTGTTTCTCTGCAGCTGAAGTTCCTTTCTCATCAGCATTAAGAAAGTTTAGTGTCAACAAGGCACTATGTAATCTCTCCCTAGGTTTTTTTCATACCACCTTTCTGTTTATGAAGCATCTCTTTCAAGATGCGATGGGATCTTTCCACAACTGCTTGTCCAGTGGGATTGTGTGGTAACCCAGTAAGGTGCTTTATCTCATAATATCCAAAAATCTGCTTCATTTTCTGGGAAACATATTCTGGAGCATTATAAGTCTTAACTTGATCAGGAATTCCCAATATGGCCATGGCTTCTAGAAGATGAGTGAGTACTGCATTAGCATTTTCAGAACACAGGGCGGCAGCCCACTGCATTCCTGAGTAGGTGTCAATGGTATGATGAACATATTTCATCTTACCAAATTCTGGGAAGTGAAACACATCCATCTCATTGCTCCTTGTACCCTTAGGATTACTCCCAGCGGGTAAGGATGGTTGATTGTAAAGGGAACACTTGTCACACTTTCCCAAAATTTCCGTGGCTTGATGTCAAGTGATGGGAAAACACTTCTTTAATCCCTTGCTATTGACATGATACTTCTTGTGAAATTCTGAGGCTTCTACCACATTCCCTATCAATAACCGATCAATCTCATCATTACCCTGTGCTAAGGGGCCAGGAAGGCCTGAATGAGCCCTGATATGTGTAATATACATAGGATGTGTTCTATTTCTGATGATATTCTGTAGCTGTACAAACAAAAGGGTTAATTCTGTATCATCAGGAATAAAGTCAGCAGTTTCACTATGAAATACAACTACTTCTGCATAATGAGAGTCAGTTATCAGGTTAACTGTTCCAGTAAAATCCAATAACACCATAATAATGACATACAGATCTGCCTTCTGAACAGAATCATAAGGAATCTGTGTCACCTTACTGAAGTTTTCTGATTTATAACCAGCCTTTCCTGTTTTATTTGCATCAGTAAAAAATGTAGGAGCTCCAGAAATAGGTTTATCCTGTACCACATGGGGGAAAATCCAATTAGTTTTCCTTATAAACTGAATCCTTTTGCTTCGGGATATTTATTATTAATCTCCCCCAGAAAACCACTACCACTACAGGCCTTTTGCCAAGGTTCATTGTCTGCCCATAATCGATCAATTTCCTCATTGGTCAAAGGTACAACAATTTCTGTCGGATCCTTTCCAGTCAATTATTGAAGCCTGAATTTTCCTTCGAAGATCAGATCTGAAATCTTTTCAATGTATGTTTTCAGTTTTTTATTTGGTCTTTGTGGCAGAAATATCCATTCTAATATAATATTTTCTCTTTGCATTATGACTCCTGTAGGGGAGTATTCAGAAGGCAAAATAACCAGGATGCAGTCAAGGTCTGGGTCTATACGGTTAATATGTTCTTCTTGTAATCTATTTTCCACCAATGCTAATTCTTTCTCAGCTTCAGCAGAGAATTCCTTGGGACTGTTCAGAACTTATCGCCATCTAAAGTTTTGAACAAATGAACCAGTTCATAGTTTTTACACCAATAATTGGTCATATGTGGGCAATATCCCCTAATAGTTTCTGAAAATCAGTTAGTGTCCTTAATCTGTCACTCTTAATTTGTACCTTCTGAGGTCTAATTGTTTGCAAACCTATTTTATATCCCAAATAATTGATAGAATCCCTTCTTTGTATCTTTTCTAGGGCAATGTGAAGTCCCCAATCAGGCAACACCTTCTTTACTTCTTCAAACAGTCTTTTTAAGGTATTATGTCTGGGTCCACTAACAATATATCATCCATATAATGGTAAATGTTAGATTGTGGCAATTGTTTGTATATCAATTCTAATGGTTGTCAGACAAAATATTGGCATAGGGTGGGGCTATTCAACATCCCATGTGGAAGGACCCTCCATTGGTACCTTTCTACTGTGTGGGCATTATTGAAAATAGGTATAGTGAAAGCAAACTTCTCTTTATCTTGTTCTTGTAGAGGTATGGTACAAAAACAGTCCTTCAGATCAATAACTACAATAGGCCATCCTTTAGGTAGCAAAGAAGGTAAAGGTATACCAGACTGTAAGTGCCCATGGGCTGGATCACCTTATTAAGTGCTCTTAAATCTATCACCATTCTCCATTTCCCAGATTTCTTTTTGACCACAAATACAGGGAATTCCATGGGCTGGTTGATTCTTCAATATGCTGAGCTTGTAACTGCTGCTGTACCAATTGTTCTATGGCTAGCAATTTCTCCTCTGTCAAAGGCCATTGTTGGATCCAAATAGGTTTGTCCATCAACCACTTCAAAGGCAGGGCAGTTAGTGTCTTTGGGGTGCCTGCAGCTTTGAAACTACATTGTTGTGCAACCTGAATAGCCGGTGCCTGTTTTACATTGCCTCTTGAGGTATTACTTTGAAGGCCATGATTGGGTCTTTGGTTGATATTTAAGCCTGGAGGGATCTTAATTTGAGTGTTCCATTGTTGTAGTAGGTCACAACCCCATAATTTCACTGCTATGTTGGCCATGTATAGCTTCAATCTTCCTCTCTGACCTTCTGGTCCTATGCATTTGAGCCATCTCACACTCTGTTTTACCTGAGACAATGTCCCAATACCTAAAAATTGAATGTCTACTTCCTTCAGAGGCCACCTGGGGTGCCATGCCTGTGGAGTTATGATTGAAACATCGGCTCCCGTGTGGACTAAGCCTTGCATAAAATATTGTCTGTTCTTATTGTCAACTTTGGTCTTTGCTCATTTATGGAGGTCTGCCAAAATATGCGTTTTATTGGTTCATTGGATACCATCAACTTCTCCTATAAAGGCGATCTATTGTCTATGGCTACATGGTCTAATGTTTCAGGCTTAGGATTTGTTACTTGTCCTGAGGAAACTGCTCTTCCACTGTGACTGGATGTGACTGAACTTTTTTGGCTTGGAGGTCTGACTCTTGGGAGCTTCCTGGGGGAAGCCCCAAGTTGCATTTCCCGATGTTAAAAGCTTGCCATCTATGTCTCTTACAGATCTACACTCATTTGTCCAATGTCTGCCTTTGTTACATCTCCTACATAGTCCAGGAGGTAGTGGCCTTCTGTTTAAGTCACTCCTGGGATTAGGATAATTCCCATATATGCCATGCCTACAATTCCTCTTTATATGGCCTGGCTTACCACAATTGAAACAAATAATGTTTTGATTTCTCACCTTAACATTAGCAATGGCTTGTCCTACTCAATTCTCTTCATCAGAGTGTAGATATTCAACATTAATTGCAAGTTGAATCCATTCTTCTATGGGTGCACCTTTGATCTTTAATGGCATGATCAATTTCTTAAATGTCATATTAGCATTATCTGAGGCCAAACAGAGTATCAATTGTTTCCCAACTTCTGAATCTGACACTGCTCTATTTACAGCCTGAGTCAACCTCTGTAAAAAGTCTGTATAAGACTCCTTCAGACCTTGTTTAATCTGAGTATATGACTCAATTCTCTGTCTTGGGTCTAACCCTTTCCCAAGCATTTAAGGCAGCAGTACGGCACAGCAACACAGCATGGTCCTCATAAGTAGCCTGAATTGATTCATCAGTAAACTGGCCTTCCCCAAGGATTTGCTCCTTGGAGATGGTAACATTCCCAGTTTGATCTTGAGATTCCAAGGCTTTAGCCTCTTCCCTAAAACAATTCCTCCGCTGCAAGCTTTGACTATTGTTCAACACTGTAGCTGCCAAATTCTTCCAGTCATCAGGAATTGCCCGATACTGTGCTTATCATGAATTTATGTATTGCTTTACAAAAGATGATTGTACGTCATATGTCACTATGGCTTCCTTTATTGTTTTTAGATCCTTCATGTGGATAGGTTCATAAGTATATCCCATGTTATTTGAAGCCCTCCCATGTGATTGTGATTTTTTGGTCTCTGCCACAACTGGGAATAGAGTTAGAGTAGTAGGATGTAGTGCCTTTATTGTAACCACTCTAGGTTGGGCACCTTCCCTACTGCAGCATCTTTTAAGAGGGGGCTCTGCATTGTCTTGAGCAGATGTTGCCTCAAAATTCTTTTCTGAAATCTCCATATGACCCTCATGATCTTGTAACTTAGAAGTAATGGTCTTTTCCAGTGTTTTAAAGTCCTCTATAAATGATCTGTCCAACAATTTTATAGAGTGGAAATATCTCTCATTCCCCACATCTACACATTCTAGTACTTTCTAATCCAGTTTCCTAAATTTTTCATCAATATAAGCTCTGTATTCCTCTATGACCAATGTAGACATCTCTTCTATGGAGGCCATGAGCTTCTTAATTGTCTTAATATGTTCATCCATGTCACGCATCTTAGCCCCATACCCCCTATGGAGTATGTGTTCATCTCTATGCTCGGATCCTTTAAAATAGAAAGGTATAAAGTATATTAACACACAAAAAAGCAAAACAACTCCTGGGTTGAGATAGCCTCCAAATGCATAATCCTGAAAATAATCCTCTATCACCATTGTGAAAAGATGGGTAAAATTCTGAACATTTGTTTGTTCAGACATTTTCAAAGTAAAGAAAAAAAATTACCTTACTCAGATATAATGAGTACTTACAGCCAGCAGATGCCTCAATTGCGATCAGCAGCGGCAGTAAAGGTGCCCGATGGGATTTCTCATGCAGCCTTTGTTTCCAAGCACAGATCCACGTGTGGCTGGGAGCAAGTCCCAAAACCAAAATAGCCATTCACTCTGAGACTGAGGAACCCAGCCGGGTTCCGTGCAGTCAGCCCCATGTCAGGCCGCCAATTATCGCGGTACTAACACACTAAGAAATATATGCTAATGAAGGTTTTTTTATTTAAAAGTTACTTACATAGCAGGGATTGTTCATGGGGAGGAGGAGAAAAGGTAGGAGAAGGACAGAGAAGTTGAGAGCAGGAACTATCCTCGCCGCAGAGAGCAGGAGCAGTCCATGGAAAGCTTGAACGATCCGTGCTGCAGAGAGCAGGAGTAGTCCCAGCTGCACGGTCCTTACTACCCCATGCCACTCATCCAGCGATGCGTGTCTGCTTCCATCTTCCTGTGCATCCTTCTTTCGTCATTTCCTCCGATTCAAACACCCTCTGACAGGTTCAGAACTCCAGTGCAGTTTTTCTGCGTCGCTTCAGATTTCCTACTACATTTAATATAGTCTTCTGTTGTTCATTTGATCTCAACACTATTCATTCTACACAAAGGCATTGTGACATACTTCATTTTTTCTTTCACACTCTATTTTACATTTTTTTTTTTTTAGGAAATTAAGCCTGTCTTCATTTAAAAAACAGCAACATAAAATCACTGAACTTACAAAAAAAAAAAATAAAAGAAATACAAAACCTAATTAATTTGTTTTTAACCAGTTAGTAACTCTCATATGTTCCTGTTCTTTTTTGTGTGAGACACACTAAAATTTAAAAGGCTTTTGTATGAAATTAGTTATGGAACTATTTACTCTAGCACCTCCAATTTACTAGTGACTACTACACTGAAGGAAATTACTTCTGCTCTACAATCAACCATTTAAGGTCAATTGAGTCTCAAAGTATTGTGTGGCCTTGTGAAGCCCTCTTTTCTCCAGAAACGAACAAAGAAGTTTTTTATTTTCTATAAAAATTTTCGAGCTATACACATCTGTTTTAAGTTCATATTGGTTATCTCATATCTGGAACATGGATGTTTCATATGCAGAACACTGAATTTAAAATTACCCTTTCAAAACCTCTGGCTCCAATAAATTTTATAATACCTCCATTGCAACATTCCCTGTATTTTGAAAGTAATAAAGTTGTCCCACTTAGAATGGATCATTCAAAAACTACTTACGCTAGGACATGTGTTTTTTTTTTAACATATAGGGTTGATTACTAATTTATAGTGCAAACATGAACACCAATTGCACTATTTATAAATATCCCATTTGTTTTAGAACCTTTGAATTGACAAAGTAACAAGACTAAGGTATGCCTTAAAAGTGACTTATTATATCAGAAAAAAAGATCATTTTTTGATATCAGAAATCGGTATTAAACCCACTAATAATAATCCAAGGAAAAAACATATATAGAATTAAACATTTGCACTATATTTAGGATCTACAGTGGTTATTAGGTCCAGAACTTTTGGAAACTATAGCTAAAATTAGAGAAAGGATGACAAATATGGATGGAAGAGAATGTGGAAATGGTAAGGAAAATATAGGAATAAGAATAAGACAACAGTGTATTATAAGAAAAACAAAAATCATAAAACATACATTTAAAATATAAGAACATAAAAATTAATGAAAAATAATTACGTTATCTAAGTATACTAGTGAACATGTTAGAAAAGTATAGATACAGAATATGGAAAGTAAAATAAATAAAATATTACATTGTCAATGAGAGAATAAAATAGCTGAGGTTTTTTAACTTTATTCTTTCCTTGTGATGCCTTACATTGCAAACTGCTGAAGGATAAGTTACAGTTTGTGATTCCAAATTAAACCTGAAAACAGGACTTGTGGGATTGTAGTCTGTAGAGCATTTTAATTAATTTCTTTTGTTGCTGTTGTCAGTTTTTTGGTACAGTTGTGCCGAATATTGTTGTTCACATTCTTCTGGTTTCCTGGAGGTATACATGGAATACTAAACCTTCAAAGAGTCAACTTCAGAACAGCATGGCCTTCATCATCTACTCAATCTACTGCCTGCACTTGTTGCTTATCTGTTTGTCCATAGAGTTCTCAGCATATAATAAAGGCTTAGTAGCAAATCCTTCCCAAGCTCACTGCACATGTAGTGTCAATGTATGGGTATAGGAGTCAGTTCTTTCCTGGTTCTTCCCACTAATGTCACTGGAACCATGGGCTAGAAGATTCTCTGCTTCTTTCTTGAATATGGCAGTTCTGCCTATTGCTCCACAATGTAATCTTGACAGTGTATCCAGCTATGGATGTATTGGCACAGTTTATAACTTTCCAACCAACTGTTACAACAAAAAACATTTTTGGTTAGGAATAGAAGGCTTTGACTTGTCACTCACACTGACTTTGTCTACAACAACACATTTCATTGCAGCCAATAAATCTAACACTGTATTTGTCTCACAGCATTTGAAATTTTAAATATTAAGGATAAAGCTTTGTTATTATAAACTATAATTCAGAATATATTTTAAAAATAATGCTAACATAAAACAGATAATTTTCTTTAATTTTCTTGTGATATCTTAGGTGAAGGAAAGATTCTTTTGCCTAGGTACATGATACAACCACTATCTTTCATAACAGGGCATATTGACATTTGAAGATGTGGCCATAGATTTCTCTCAAGAGGAATGGACATATCTAGATTTGGAACAAAGGGCTTTGCACAGAGATGTCATGGGGGACAACTATAGCAACCTTATATCTGTTGGTGAGGGCATTTTTCTTTCATCATTTCTTGTTTTCTATCATTATTTCATTTATTTATGCTTTACTGTGTGGTTTGGTTATTTTATTGACATACACATGCTAATTTAATCAAACAAAACTTGAAATTCATCATATAAGGCACAACATTTAAGTAACATTATTTTGGTATCATATTCATGTGACCTCATGCTGAAAAGAATTCTCAAATTTTTAATAGGACATTTTATCTTTCAGTTACTTCATAGATTAAATTATAATCTGTATCTTAATGGTTTTCTGTACTTGAATTAACATTCAGTAGTAATTTGAAAAGAAACCCAAGGTATAAATGTTAAGAAATGTGTTTTTAAATATTTTAAAATATTAGCAGATGACAATTAGGAAATTTAGAAACTTGACCTTCTTATTTAATTTGTATAGTGGTGTACTAGAAACCAATGTACTACTATTATTACAAGCAGAAAGAGTAATATGTCTCTTCAAATGCTTAGGTCGTACTGTGTCAAAACCCAACAAGATCAACTGTCTTCAAAATTTCAAGAGCCCTGGAATGAGAGTACAAGCAAGACTATAGACAAAGAAAAAGGTAAGTCAGATTATTGTTTATAGCATAGTCATAGGAGGTAGAATAAAGGCAAAGAAAAACTCAAATATATCATGGAATTTCTGAAGATATTCTTAATTTAAAATAATCTCAAAAAATAGATTTCTCAGTTTTTAATATAAATGTTTTCTTAACATACCCACCACTATTTCCTTTCCATTCCTTCATCTGAGGCATTTTCCAGCTTTCCCCAACACTTCTCCCAATATGTTTTTTTCAGATAGGATAAGGACTGAAAGAGTAATTTAATAAAATTTATTATGCCAATTTCAGATAGGATCAAGTCCTTCCCCTGGTATAAAGGGTGAGCAAGAAGTTTCTCTGAAGAAAATGGGCTCCAAGAAGCCAGTTCATGTGCAGGAATAAATTCTGGTTCCACTGCCAGAGGCCCCCAAAAATGGACATGCCATGCGGGTGTTATTCATATTCCTAAAGCCTAGTTTAGTCACATAGAGATTCAAAGGTGTCAGTTCAGAATTAGTGAGCTAACAAAGGTACTATCAGTCATTTTTGTGTGTTTCTTCATAATGATTTTGATCCTCTCTCTCAAGTAATCTCTCATTTCTCTCTTAGCCAAAAATGGGAGATTACCCAATCCTTAGCTGTGGATCTTTGCATCTGCTTTTATCAATTTCTGGATGAAGTTTTTACAATTATGATGGTTCTCAATTTAATTATAGGGAAAAGTCAGTTTAGGTACGATCTCAACTATTTTTTAGAGTCTTAGATAGGGTCATCTTTGTAAGTTCTTGGGTATATCCATAATGCCTGTGTACACTCTAACCCACAAGATCAACCTGTATCAATTGTTGTCCCTCTCTGTCCCTTCCCCCACTCAACCATCTTATTCTCTCATGTTCTATTCACATCCTTTTATTAGTAAATATATAACATTTCTTTAATCTATTCTTCGGTTGAGGGACATCTAGATTTTCAGGTTCTTGTTCCTATGAACTTAGTTGAGCAAATGTCCTTGAGGTAAAAATGTAAATTCTTTGGGCATATGCTCAAGAGTGGTATAGCTGGATAATTAAG
Organism: Sigmodon hispidus; assembly: GCA_004025045.1. NCBI lineage: Eukaryota > Metazoa > Chordata > Mammalia > Rodentia > Cricetidae > Sigmodon > Sigmodon hispidus. The sequence continues at coordinate 47,540 of PVIH01007392.1, forward strand.
ATGATGGATTCCCACATTTTGTGACCCCATATTGATTTTCAAACTGGTTGTAAAAGTTTATATTCCCACCTGCAATAGATGACTGTTTCCTTTATTTCACATCCCCTCTGGAAGCTTGTTATTAGTGTTGCTGATCTAAGCCATTCTTACAGATGTTAGATGGTATTTCAGTTTTGGATTTTTATAATAGCTAAGGATGTTGAGCAGTTTCTCAATTATTCCTCAGCCTTTCCAGATTCTTTTGTTGAGAATTCTCTATTGATATCTGTATCCCATTTTAAACTGAATTATTTGGGTTTTTTGATATTTGGGTTTTTTTAGTTCTTTATATATCATAAAGGTCATCCCTTGGTCAGAGGTAGGATTGCTGAAGATATTTTCCCATTCTGTAGGCTGTTACTTTCTCTTATTGACCATGTATTTTCCCTCACAAAAGATTCTAATTTTTTGGAGGTCCCATTTATCAAGTATCATTTTAGTGTCTGTGCTACTGGTATTATATTTAAGTAGTGGTGTCCTCTACCAATATATTCCAGGGTATTCCCCACATTTTTTTTAATCATATTCAGTTTTACTGGTTTTATATTAGGGCCTTTGAACCACTTCAACTTGAATTTTGTGCAGGGTGATAGAAACTGAACTATTTGCAATTTTATACATGCCACCATCCAGTCATGCCAGCACCACTTGTTGAAGATGCTTTTTATTTGTCAGATGAACATTTTTTGTTTATTTGTCAAAAATCAACTGTTCATAAGTAAGTGAATTAATATCAAGAACTTCAATTAGCTTATATTCAACAATATATCTGTTTTTTTTGCCAATACCAAGTTGTTTTGATTATTGAATTTTTAGAGTAGAATTTGAATTCAGAAATTGTGATCTCTCCAAAATTTCTTTATTAAATATGATAGTTTTGATAATCCCAAGTTATTTGTTTTTCCATTTGAAGTTGAATATTATTTTTCCAGGTCTGGGAAGAATTGTTTTCGATTCTAGATGGAAATGGCATTGAATATGTAATTTGATTCTGGTAATATTGCCATAAAATTAACATATTTTTCCTTTATTATCATGAGCAAAGAAGTCATACTTTCTATCCTTGTGTATCCTTATTCAAGGTCCCTTACCCCACCTACCACATCAGGTCATTCTCTCTTCTCCACATCTGCCCGTGCTCCTCACCCCCATCAGGCGGCAGGTGGTCCCAAGGTCCCACTATCCCAATATTGCTTAGTTCAACCTCCACTACTGGCAGGTCCAGTTTTCTCCTCACAACCTCAAGACTGAGTGAGGTGTTCCTATATGGGAAGTGGGATCCAAGGAGTCAGTTCAAGGTGTGTCTGGTCCCAAGCTGTTCAGTGGTGGTGGTTTGCATCTTGGGCATGCTTTGCTTTTTTCTTGTTTCTTAGTTTGCTTAGAGTTCATTAATGAGTGAGTACATCCCTTTCTTATCTTTCTGGGTTTGTGATATCTCACACAGGAGGATATTCTCCAAATCCATCCATTTGCCTGCAAATTTTAGGATATCAATTTTTCTTACTGCTGAGTAGTATTCCATTGTGTAGATGTACCAGAGTTTGTTAAACCATTCTTCAGTTGAGGGACATCTAGATTGTTTCCAGGTTATTACTTTTACAAATAATGCTGCTATGAATGTAAGTTGAGCTAATGCCTTTGGAGTGTGACTGTGCATCTTTAAGGTATACAGCCAGAAGTGTTATTTCTGGGTCCTTGGAAAGATTGATTTTCAATTTTCTGAGAAACTGCCATACTGCATTCCAAAGTGTCTAAACAAGCTTACACTCCCACCAACAATGAAGGAGTATTCCCCTTGCTCCACTACCTCTCCAGCATAGTCTGTCATCTGTGTCTTTCATCTTACCCAATCTAACAGATGTCAGGTGGTAGCTCAAAGTTGTTTTGATTTGCACTTCTATGATGCCTAAAGATGGTGAGAACTTTTTCAGGTTCCTTTCAACCATTTGTAATTTTTTTCCTTCTTTATTTTGTATTTATCAAAAAAAAACACAGTAAAAAGAATTTAAAATGTGGAAGAGTTAACAATAACTATACAGAGGATAAGAATGATAAGCATGGCTTATCAAGGGAAGAAATACAAATAAGATTGCTATTTTTCTGTTGAGAATTCCCCTTTTAGATCTGAACCCAATTTTTTCATTGCATTATTCAAAGTTTTGGGCTCTAGAATCCTGAGTTCTTTATATATCTTAGAGATCACTCCTCTATCACTTGTAGGGGTGGTGTAAACCTTTTCCCATTCTTAAGTTTGTTGTTTTGTCTATTGACAGTGTCCTGGGCTTTACAGAAGCTTCCCAGCTTCAAGAGATCCCACTTATTGATTGTTGATTTTAGTGTCTGTGCTACTGGTATTATATTTAGGAAGTGGTCACCTGTGCCAATTCATAGATGTGTATTTCCATTTTCTTTCCTATCAAGTTTAATGTGTCTAGGTTTATGTTGAGGTCTTTGATCCACTTGAATTTGAATTTTGGGCATGGTGACAGGCTGGATCTATTTTCATTTTGTACACACTACCATCCAGCTATACCAACACCATTTGTTAAATATACTCTTTTTTTTTTTCATTGAATATTTTGGGACTCTTTGTCGAAGATCAGTTGTTCATTGGTTTTTGGGTAAATGTCTGGATCCTCAATTCTATTATTCCATTGACCAAAAGTCTGTTTTTTATGCCAGTACCAGGCTGTTTTAATTGCTGTAGCTCTATAGTATAACTTGAATTCATGGATTGTGATGCCTCCCTAGGATCATTTGTTGAGTAAAATTGTTTTGGCAATCCTGGATTTCCTGTTATTCCAAATGAAATTGAGTATTGTTATTTCAAGGTCCAAAAAATATTGTATTGGGATTTTGATGGCTGGTATATTGAATCTGTAGATTGTCTTTGGTAGAATTGCCATTTTTACTATGTTGATCCTACCTATCCAGGAACATGGGAGAGCTTTCCATTTTCTATATCCTCTTCAATTTTTTTCTTCAGTTACTTAAAAATTTGTCAAATAGGTCTGTTACTTCTTTGGTTATAGTTACTCCAAGTTATTTAATACTATTTGCAGTTATAATTATGGGCAATGTTTCCCTTATTTCTTTTTCAGCTCTTCTATCTTTAGTGAATAGACAGGCTACTGATTTCTTTGAGTTAATCTTGTATCCTGCTACATTGCTGAAGGTGTTTACCAGCCATAGAAGTTCCTTGGAAGAATTTTGTGAGTCACTTATGTATACCTTTATATCATTTGCAACTAGAATTAGTTTCACTTCTTCTTTTCCAAGTTGTATCCCCTTAATCTCCTTTCATTCCCTTATTGCTTTAGCTAAAACTTTGATAACTATATTGAATAAATAAGGGGAGAGAGGACATCCTTGTTTAGTTCCTGACTTTAGTGGGATTGCTTTGAGTTTTTCTCCATTAAGTTTGATGCTGGCTGTTGGCTTCTTGTTAATCGCCTTTATTATATTTAGGTATTCTCCCTTTATTCCGGATCTCTCCAGGGCTTTAATCATAAAGGAGAATTTGATTTTGTCAAAGGCTTTTTCAGCATCTAAGGATAAGATCATGTGGTTTTGTTCCTTTAGTTTGTTTAAAAGATGAATAACATTATGTTTTTTGTATGTTAAACCAGCCCTGCATTTCTGGGATGAAGCCTACTTGGTCTTGGTGGATGATATTTTTTACATATTTTTATATATGGTTTTGTAAATGTTGTTGAGAATTTTAGCATCAATATTCATGAAGGAAATAGGTCTGTAGTTCTCCTTCTTTGTTGTATCTTTGAGTGGCTTGGGTATTAGGGTAATTTTGTCCTCATAAAAGGAATTTGGCAATATTCCTTCAGTTTCTACTGTGTGAAATAGTTTGAGGAGTAATGGCAATAATTCTTCTTTGAATGTCTGGTAGAATTCTACACTGAATACATCTGCTCCAGGACTTTTATTTTGGGGGAGGCTTTTAATGACAGCTTGTATTTCCTTAAGGGTTATTGGCCTGTTTATGTTATTAATCTGATATTCATTTAATTTTGGTAAATGGTTCCTGTTCAGAAAGCTGTGCATTTCTTCCAGGTTTTCCATTTTTGTGGAATACAGATTTTCAAAGTATGATCTGATAATTCTCTGGATTTCCTGGGTGTCCATTGTTATCTCCCAATTTTCATTTCTGAATTTATTGATTTGGACACTCTTTCTCTGCTATTTGATTAGTTTCGATAAGGGCTTAACTATCTTGATGACTTTCTGAAAGAATAAATTCTTGGATTCATTGATTTTTTGTATTGTTCCTTTTGTTTCAATTGTATTGATTTCAGCTGTAAGTTTGATTATTTTATGTTATCTACTTCTTTTAGGTGAGATTTTTCCTAATTGTCCTAATGCTTTCAGCTGAGCTGTTAGGCCTTCAGGATGGAATTTATGCAGGTTTTTCATGTAGGGATCTAGTGCTATTTTTCATGTAGGCATCTAGCGCTATTTTTCCTCTTAAGACTACATTATGGTGTCCCACAAATTTGGGTACATTGTGGATCAATTTTGTTAAATTCTAGGAAGACATTGATTATTTCTTAATTTCTTCCATGACCCAGAGGTGTTTCAGCTGAGTGATGTTTCATTTCCATGAGTTGGTAGGCTTTCTATGATTTTTTGATGTTGTTGAACTCAAACTTTAGGCCATGGTGGTCTGATATGTTACAAGGGATAATTTCCATTTTTTTTTGTATCTGTTGATATTTACTCTATGACCAATTATGAGGTCAATTTTGTTAAAAGTACCATGAGGTGCTGAGAAATATGTATATTCCTTTACATTTGGGTGGAAGCTTCTGTAGATATCTATTAAATCCATTTGCATCATAACCTCTGTGAGGCTCCTTATTTCTCTAATGAGACTCTGTCTGGTTGTCCTATCCAGGTTTGAAAGTGGGTATTGAAGTCTCCCACTATTGGGGTGTGAAAATTGATGTGGGATTCGAGCATTAGCAGTGGTTTTTTTTTTACATAGGTAGTTGCCTTTATATTAGGGGCATAAGTATTCAGGATTTAAATCTCCTCTTGACCAATTTTTCCTTTGATGAATATGTAATGAACATCTTGGTCCCTTTTAATTGCTTTCAGTTTAAAGTCTATTTTTTAGATATTAGGATAGTAATCCCAGCTTGTTTCTTAGGACCATTTGACTGGAAAATCTTTTCCCAACCCTTTACCTTAATCCTGTGTCTGTCTTTGTGGTTAGGGGTGTTTCCTGTAGGCAACAGAAGGATGGCTTCTGTTTTTGTGTCCATCTTGTTAGTTTGGATTTTTTATAGGAGAGTATAGTCCATTTATATTAAGGGATATTATTGACCACAGATTGATATTTCCTGCTATTTTTCCTGGTAACTTGTTTGTATTTACTTTCTCTGGGGTATTCTTCTATGTGTTTATTGATTATTCATGGTTTCGTTGATGTATTTGGGGTCCTTAAGTTGGAGTTTTCCCTCTAATACTTTCTGTAGTACTGGATTGGTAGATAGGTATTGTTTTAGCCTGACTTTGTCATGAAATATCTTGTTTGCTCCATCTATGGTGATTGATGGTCTTGCCGCATATAGTATTCTAGTTTGGCAGCCATGCTCTTCTAGCATCTGTATAACTTCTTACCAGGCCTTTCTAGCTTTCATTGTTTCCACTAAATAGTCATGTATTACTGTATTTGGTCTGCATTTAAAGGTAAGTTGCCTCTTTTCATTTGCAGCTCTTAAAAAGTTTTCTTTGCTCTGTGTGTTTTGTAACTTGATTATTTTGTGGCACACTGACTTTTTTGGGGGTTCATATCTATTTGGTGTACTGTAAGCTTTTTGTATCTTTATAGGCATTTCCTTCTTCAAGTTAGGAAAGTTTTCTTCTATAATTTTATTGAATATATTATCAGTGCTTTTGAGCTGGTATTCTTACCCTTCTTCTATTCCTATTGTTCTCAAGTTAGGTCTTTTCATGATGACCCAGAATTCCTGATCATTTTGTGTTATGGCTATTTTGGTTTTAGTATTTTCTTTGAGTGATATATTTATTTAAGCTACTGAGTCATCTACTTCAGAGATACTATCTTCCATCTCTTGAACTCTGTTTGTTATGCCTGTATCTGTGGTTTCAGCTTTTTTCTTCATGTTTTATATTCCCATCTTTGCCTCAATTTATGTCATTTTTATTGATCCTATTTCAGGAAATATTTTGTTCAGAAAATTCTGCTTTCTTATTATTTGTCATCTTTTACTTTTACCATTTTTTGCAAACTTTAAAAATTAATTTAAATAGTATTTTTAAATTATTTTACACACCAACCACAGTGACTGCTCCCTCCTCTACTACTACTTCTTTCCACCTCAACCCTGATTTCTATGTAGCCTTTCTCAGTTTACTAATCTGTTTCTATTCAGAATAGAGCAGATCAAGCATTGCCTTTAACAAAGCATTAGAAATCAAGTTGAAACAGGAGCAAAATCCCCCCCCTTGCTTCAAGGCTGATCAAGGTAATACAACACAGGAAAACAGTTCCCAAAGGCAGCTAAGCAGTAGGGATAGGTTCTGAACTCACTAGTCAGAGTCTTAAAACAGAACAATCTAAACAACTCTCTTACACATGCAGAATGCCTAGGTCAGCCCCATGTAGGGTCCCTAAATGTTGGTCCATAGAATATGAGCTCCACTGAGCTCAGGCCATTTGTCTCTTTGGTTCCCCCTTCCATACCCACCTGGCACTTCTCACTTAATTCCTCAGAACTCCTGGAGGTTAGCTTAATGCTTGGCTATGGATCACTACATCTTCTTCTACCAGTACTAGATAGATTATCTCTGATGACAATTTGGGTAGTCACTAGTCTGATTACAGTACATAGTCAATTCAGGCACATCCTCCACTCTTACTAGCAGTCTTAGTTCTTATGGATTTCTAAATAATTAACTAGTGACAGGTTTCTCCTTAATCCTAAAATGCCCCATCAAGGCATATCTTTCCTTACTCTTCTTCTTGGTTCCAACACCAAGCCTTCAATCTGCCTTATATTGTAGATCAAAATTTCTAAATCAATGTTTCAAGGGAATATCTTTTATTACTTAGCAATTATTTTATTTTCAAAGGCTATTATTGAGAATCCTGATTTAAAAAATTTTGTAAACCTCAAGTATTGTGGAAGGGGAAACTGTAACCACAAAATATTGTATAAAAGCTTTTCTTTTTATTATTTTAGTTTTTTATTGAGAATATATTTTTCTTTTGACATTTTTATCTAAATGATTGTTTTACTTATTATGACAGTTTAGTTCATCTTCCCTCTTCCCATTCACTATCCAGGTTCTACCATACCTGATTGCCACTCATGCTTGAAAGACGATAGATCCACTATGTGGAGAAAGCAAAGATGTTTTTTATCAAAGGGTATATTTTTATAGCAAACAAAATGTAGTACTACAAGGGATATAAGAATTTATCTTTTCCCTAAGAGCTATTACAAATGTAAAAACTGTAAATAGAATTTTGATTTTAACAAAAACTTTTATAATTACCAACCAGACCAGACCAAAAAGAATCTTTATTCTAGTTGTCAACAAGCCAGCTTTTGATGGAGCTCACACTGTTCGGTTAAAACAGCTCTTTCTAGGAAAATTTTCTGCAAACATACTCAAGAATGTGATTGATTCTTCCATTTGTGTTCACATCTTATTCAAAATCATTCAAAGAATATGGAGGGAAGTTCCTGACAAGCAAAAACTATAGTAATTTTCCCATTGTTTTAAATTTAGGTCATCTACAATCTGATGCTGAAGAGAAAACGTGTAAATGTTATTGAGATAAAGAATTCTTCAGGAGATCTATATGCCTCAAAAAACATAAGAGCTTGAATACTAAAGAGAATTCAACTATAAAGAATGTGAAAACTACATCAATGAATATTCATGCATCATTAAAAATAAGAAAATTCATCCCAGAGAGAAGGCATCATACAAATGCAACAAAAATGGCAAGGCTTTAAAAGAGTCTTCAGTTCATAAATCATAGTGTTATGTTAATCCTTTGATGCACCCATAGAAGAATGAAAAATGTAAACTATACTTCAGGAGCACCCCAAATCTTACTACACATAGAATGTTGAATACTGTAAGGAAATCACACACATATTTAGAATGTGGAAAATGTCTTCAGAACTACTCAAACTTTAGGAGATACCAGAGTGTCCATACAGAACAGAAGCATTACATATGTAAAGCATGTGGCAAGATCTTTACCCTCCACTCAGCTCTTCAAAAACATTGCAGAATCCATAATGGTGATAAATCTTACAAATGTAAAGAATATGGCAAGTCCTTTATCCATCAATCAACTCTATATATTCACTACAGAATCCATACTGGTGACAAACCTTACAAATGTAAAGAATGTGGCAAATTCTTTACCCACAACTCAACTCTTCAAGCTCACAACAAAATCCATACTGGTGATAAACCTTACAGATGTAAAAAATGTGACACGTCCTTTACTCACAACTCAAATCTTCAAGTTCACTACAGAATTGATACTGGTGATAAACCTTACAGATGTAAAGAATGTGACAAGTCCTTTACTCAAAAATAAACTCTTCAAGCTCAATGCAGAATTCATACTGGTGATAAACCTTACAGATGTAAAGAACGTGACAAGTCCTTTACCCAGTTTTCAGGTCTTCAAATGCACTACAGAATCCATAGGGGTGACAAACCTACACATGTGTAGAATGTGGCAAATCCATTACCAGGTTCTCAATTCTTGAAAATCACAACAGAATCCATACTGGTGATAAACCTCACAGACATAAAGAATATATCAAGTCCTTTCCCTATAATTCAGCACTTCAAAATCACCAGAGAATTCACAGTGAATAAGCTCTAGAAATGTTAAGCATCTGAATATTTCTTTACTCAAGTCCAACATGTTCATCCTTATTACAGAACTCATACCAGTGATAAATCTTACATATGTCAAGGAATATGCAAGTCTTTTGCCCATTAATAAAATCATTAAGACAACCACAAAATCCATCCTGGATATAAACTTTATAAATATAAAGAATATGGCAAGACTATTACCCAATTTTCAGTCCTCATTGTCTTCACAGAGTACATACTTATGACATCTTTCAAATACAAAGAATGTCTGTATTCATTACCAGATGGTCAAGTATTAGATAGCATCAGATAATTTATATAATGGACAAGATTTTTAAATGTTAATAGAATATTTCACTTTAATTCCCTGTTCCAGTCTTCATATATGGATCAGGTCCTTATACATTTCAAAACCTTCAGTTAATTTTTAAAACTTAGTCAATACTAAGAAAATCTCCCGAGGAAGCTCTATATTTGTTATAAATTTAGAAATATTCCATTCGTATATGGATATTATAGTCATTAAACATGTATTGGAAAATTATCTATATGAAAAATTATATGAAGGTAATTAATCAAATACTATTACAAATAAAATATTTCTACATGAAATCACTTAAGCCATTTCATTTTCTGAACTGATGTAAGGATACTGTACTAAAGAGACATTCAAAATCAAAAACATTTCAGATTGCAATATACATTTTATTGTTGGGAATGCTGTCATTATTGTAATATGATATTTGTGTAATATTCAATATAAACATTATTCTGTGAATGGTATTGGAGATTACACTTATATTGTGGATTTTTTTAACTTTCAAATATATTCCTTCTATGTCTAACCAATAAAAAGTAAATATTTCAGTCAATTTTTTGTATATAATCTAGTAATATTTATTATTCCAAAAACACTTATGGTACATAGGAAATTCAAGGGGAAAAAAGGGAGCAGCGCATAGGAGTGTGCCACTCAGAAGTCATTCCTAACCGTGCAACAGGTCCATAAAAGATCTGGGCTCTCTCCTCCTACTGAGCTCTTTCCAGTTGATGACACCCTGCCTGGGTCTGGCTCTGGATCTCTGACATCATCAGAGTTCACTTGAATAGCTTCTGATTTTCATTGTAAAAGGGCTGCAAGTTCCTTTTGCTACAGATAAGAAGAATGTTCCTCTATCAAACAGGAACTTTTCTCAAACCCCCAAGGGAAAGGAGACCCTTATCCAAATACCTGACCTTGGAAAAAGGACTTCTGAGAATCAGACAGGATACTACAATTTCTTAATCTTATTATATGGGTCTGTTCCACATCATAGTATCCCTAAAAGGGAAGGTCCTGATTTCCTACGTGACTACTACTTGCCTGTTTTTCTCTGAACTCATAGAAATTCAGAAAATATCTGTCTCCTGAGTGAAGGCATTAAAAGCATGAAATACCACTTGGTCATCCCAAGTGATAGAATTAAAGGCATGAGACACGACTTTCTGACCTTTATGACTTGGCAGTGGATGATTTTGTCGCCTGATATTCCAGACTGATTTTATTAAATATATAATATATCAACACAACAATCTTTGTGGATTGAACAATGACTGCAATTTTAAATTTTAATGATCAGAGGCAGCCACTATTAGACATGCTTGACTAAATTCTGCAAATTTTTGTAATAAAGGAAGACTTGCTTTATAACTTTTGTTATTCTAATAGAATCCTGGCTAGTACAATAATGTTGGAGAAAAGGAAGCAAGCAGAAATCAACAGCTGAGAGTGTTTATTTTAAACTACAGAAGAAAACAGAGAACACACGGGGTCCAATATTTTAAATATTCCTGCAATGGCATACTTCCAATTCTTTTTAAACATCTACCAACTAGTACCCCAATATTCACATCCTTAAAAATTGAGGTAAAAATTTCATTAAAACTAAGAAACAATCTTAGAAATAAATCACAGCTAGTTAGTCCATGTCTGCTTAAAAAGAGAAAAACCATAACTTATATTACAAATCTTGCCAGTTGAAGAGGTTAGTGAATTTATGCATCTTTGAGGAGAAATTGAAATTGTGATTTTACTACACCATCATAGTTTCTAATTACATTCTTAATACTTATCCTTATACACAGGGATAAATATAGTTTTTACTGTTCATCAAAGAAATTTCCCTTTGCAAAAGTCATAAATCCTTACATTAAAACCAAAATAATCAAAGCACAGAGGAGAAGATAATGCAGAATGTAGTTGAAACTAATAAGTCTGCAATACAGTTCCTGAAGCTATGTTTGGGGATCATGGAAGAAGAGTAGATAAATAGACTATAAGATATGGAAGAACAAAAGATTCTACCTGGCATGTTTATAAAATGTTCATGCTCTCTTCAGAGTCTCAGTTCATGCTAATGGAATATGAAGTTTTTTACCTATCCAGGACATTTTTCATTTTAATATATAGTATGGTATTAATTTTCAAACAATAAAAAATAGAAATATACATGCACAAAATCTAGACACTTTTCAAGAGCTGATCCAGATATGAGCGAACACTTGAAGCAATGGGCAGACACCAGTGCAATAATGCATAAAACAATATAAACAAACAGAAAGCAACATCAGAAGAATTTATTAGATCTATAACACCAGGAACTGAACAGAGCAATGAAGACCAATCAGAAGGAAACAACATCAAAAACATGTTTAGGAAGATTATAGTGGTCTTAAAAGAGGATATAAAATATCCTTAGACAAATAGAAGAAAATACAAACAAAAAAATTATGAGAGATGAACAAATTCTTGAAAGAAAAAAAGAAAACCAAAAAAAGGAAAATCAAAAAATGAAAGAAACATACCAAGAACTAAAAAATGAAATAAAAAAAGAAGGCACAAAATGAGGCAAAAGTGGATATAGAAAATCTGAAAAAAAGGAATGGAACTACAGATATAAGCATAACCAACAGAATACAACAGATGGAAAAAAAGAAACTCTAGAGTGAAAGACTTAATATTGAAAATAAATATATCAGTGAAAGAAAATACTAAAAAAGTCTTAAGATAAAACATTCAAGAAATTTGTGACACCATGAAAAGACCAAATCTGAGAATAATAAGAATAGAAGAAGGAGAAGACTACTAGCTCAATGGCACAGATGATGTATTCAATAAAATTGTGGAAAAAAAATTTTCCAACCTAAAGAAGGAAATGCCTATAAAAATAAAAGAAACTTACAGAACACCAAAGAAATAGATGGCCCCAAAAGTCTCCTTGCCACATAATAATCAAGACACAAAACATACAGAAAAAATCAAAAATTTTAAGAGCTGCAAAAGGGTCACCTTACCTAAAAAGGCAGACCCATCAGAATCACTCTTGACTATTCAATGAAAACAATGAAAGCAAGAAAATCCTGGTGAGAAGTTACACAGACACTAAAAAAGCATGGCTACCAACCTAGACGACTATACCCAGCAAAACTATCAATCACCATAGGTGGAGTAGACAAGATATTTCATGACAAATTCAGACTTAAATAATGCCAATCTGCAAATCTGGCTCTTTAGAAAGCATTAGAGGGAAAACTCCAAAATAAGAATCCCAGGTATACCCATGAAACAACAAACAGTTGATAATCCCACAAAAGAAAACCCCAAAGAAAGGAAACTTATACAAGCTATCACCAAAAGTAACAGGAAATATCAATAAGTGGTCACTTATATCCATTAATACCAATGGACTCAATTCACAAATAAAAAGACACACACTAACATGATGGAAGTGAAAACAGAAGCTATCCTCCTGCTGCATAAAAAAAAAAAAACAAAAAAAAAAACAAACATATCTCAACCTTAAAGCAAACACAGCTTAGACTAAAGGTTTGGAAAGATTTTCCAATAAAATGACACCAAGAAACAAGCTAGTGTTGCCATCCTAATATTTAACTAAGTAGACTTCAAATTAAAATCAATCAAAAAAGACCAGCATGGACATTACTTATTCATCTCATGAAAAATTGTTGAAGATGAAATTTAAATCCTGAATATTTAGGCCCCTAATATAGTGGCACCCATCTTTGTAAAGGAAACACTACTAAAGCTCAAATCCAACATCAATTCTCATACCCTAATAGTGGGAGGCTTGAATACTGTACTTAAACTTTGGATAGATCAATCAGACAAAGGCTCAAAAAAAGAAATAAAGTGTCTAACAGAGGTTATGATACAAATTGATTTAATAGGTACTTATAAAAGCTTCCACCCAAACAGAAAGAAATAGACTTATTTCTCAGCTCCACGTGGAACTTTCTCTAAAATTGACCACATAATTTGTCATAAAACAAATATTAAGAGATACAAAAAGTAGAAATAATCCTTTGTATCACATCAGAACACCAGGGGCTAAAGTTAGAGTTTGACAACATCAAAAATCACAGAAAGTCTACCAACTCATAGAAACTAAACATCACTCAGCTTCACTCAGCTGAAGCAACTCTCGGTCAAGAAAAAAATTAGAGAAATCGAAGTTTTCCTAGAATTTAACAAAAATGAATCCACAAAGTACCCAAACTTATGGAACATAATGAAATCAGTCTTAAGAGAAATATTCATAGAACTAGATGCCTATATACAAAAATCTAGATTAATTCCATACTAGAGAACTAGCACACAGCTGAAACCTTACAATAAGAAGCAAACTCACCTAGAAGTAGACAGCAGGAAATAATCAAACTTAGAGCTCAAATCAATAAACTTGAAACAAAAAGAACAATACAAAGAATCAATGAATCAAAGAGTTGGTTCTTTGATTAAGTCAACAAGATGGATAAACTCCTATCCAAACTAATCAAAAAGAAGAGAGAGAGAGAGTATCCAAATCAACAAAATCAGAAATATAAAGGGGAACATAACAACAGACACCTAGGAAATTCAGAGAATTGTCAGATCATAACTTGAAAATCTATATTCCGATCTGCTAGGCAGTGCATCTCTGTGACAGGTTTGGTGTTTCATGCACCTCTCACCCAGTTTCTCCAAGAGGCCCAAGAGGATGGTCACCGTGGATGGAGCAGCGAAGGCGGAGCCCAAAGGATGCTATGCAAGGCTGTAGGCCAAGCCCGCCCAGCCAAGGTGGATACGAAGCTGACAAAGGATGCCACGGGAAAGGATAAATCATCATACAAAAAAGTGCAGACAAAAGGGAAGAGCGGAGCAAAGGGCAAACAGGCTCAAGTGGCTGACCAGCATGCTACAGATGTGCCCACAGAAAATGGAGAGAAAACCAGAGTCCAGGCTCTGGAGTTTGAAAAAAATGTATACATGGATAAACATTGAGACATTATTCATACTAACAAAGAGGAAAAAAGAACACTAAAATGCATGATAGTATTCATGAAAGGTATAGTTATTAACAGTTCAGCTAGAGTCAGTTAATTTGTCACCTAACAGGGTCTTGGGAATACAAAAATATCACTAGAAGAAAGAAGTAGGTAGGTGGCCATAGTTATTATCGAAGAAAGAAGAGTAAGTTTGGAGTGACAGCAGGGGTACAGGAAATAGAGACAATGCCAGGGTTACTTAGAGAACCCTAAGGGGACTTCTACAACTTGCTTTTTTCATTCTAAGCATTCTTAAAGTCAGCCAACATTCCTGCGGTGTCATAAACAGCAACAATGCTGTTTGATACTCAGCGCCCTAGGGACATATGAGAGGAGGAAGAGGTGACCATAAACATAAGTGATGTTAGTTCCAGTAAGGATTGTATGACACCACAGGTGTAGTTAGACTCAGGAGCATGGACAATCTACACAGAGGAAAAATCAGACTGACTGGCAGATGAGAAATATTTTGTGGAGACAGGACTGGCTGCAGAAAACCCGGAACTAGCCCAGCACATGAGCACAGAGGGCAAAGTGAGAGCAGCAACTGACAGGACCACATGCTCATAGCACAGTATAGCCAATGAGTGCTGCGTGGGTCACAGCTTCCTTAAGGACTGAAATACTCTGTAGATCATGGGGTCAGGTTCCGTCTATCCACTGAAGCTGGCATCCAGATTGCAAGCAGGTGATAGCAAACCAGCCCTGTCTCCTGAGTCCAGAGGCAGCTGATTTCTCTTAGTGTGGTCCTCAGTCCATTTTGATCCCCTCTGGATAGGTGGATCCATGGATCCCCTGAAGCCTCTTCTCTATAGCTTTACTCTTCTCTTCCTTTACTTTTGAGTTTACAATGCCTTGAAGGATCTAGTGACAGCCATAGACCAACTCTCTGTTGGGGAAGATAGGACAGAAGATAGGAAATTGGGAAATGGGTACTTCTAAATGAGGGAGTAGCACAAGTCACTTGGAGGTAATGATGGCCAACTCACTATCTTGAGACCCCCGAGTTGCAATTCTTGTTTGTGGGGTGACTGTCCAATGCAGGGAGCCTGTGTAGACAAATTGAAGTGCTTCTTAATTAAGAATCATTTTTTTCTATCCTATGCATAAATTAATCAAGGTTAAAAAAGCATTATGCCTGGGTATCTCCACATCCAAGAGTACCTGAGGGGTATGAGACACTCAAATCACACTCAAGAAAAAAAAATCTTACAAGGACTAAAACGGAAACTTACCTAATTGCTTCTGGTGGATGGAGTGCTGAGAGATCTGTAAGTTTGAAAGTTGAGGCTGTTGCAGGTAAACTGTTGATGTGAGAGTCAGAATCTCAGAGAAAACTAATTTTTTATGTAAAATCTGACTGAATCAACCTATGTGTCTGTTTCCACATGGTCACAACAACATTGGAATCTTTTCCCCTAAATTTATTAATAATGGCCAATAATTTTACTGATGAAGGTTGAGAATCTTGGGAAATCTTGAAAGAATTATGCTACAATGTTTTACTTCAAGATTCCGTCACTTTGGATTACTGTATACACATTCTAATTCTAGGGAGGCATAGCACATAGGCATATTTTTTAATTGTACAACTATTAACTTTGATCTTTGTTATTATTTAAAACAGAAATGGAATTACTGAAACCAGCATGAAATTAATTTGTGAATACTGGCAAAGATGACACGTAATAAAAGAAGTATGAGAATATTATTTCTATGTAGGAGCTCTATATTACACTGTGGTTTATGCTGTTATAATATTACATAAAATTGAGTGATAATAACATTTCAATGTTGATGATTCATGCTAAAAAATACATTTTTTCACTCAGTGTTCTCTTCTTTTACTTAATCATATTATCAAAAAATCATTGGCATGTGTATTAAGTTTTCATTTACGTATATAATTTTACATCTTTTAAATATCTGAATTTTCACTTATTATTCATATAAAATGTTAAAATCAAACACAAATAAAAAATGTTCTCTCCAGTCACTTAATATTTACCCAAAAGTTCATGAACAAATATTTAACATTAATTAAATATTTATCATCTTTATAACAATTGTATGCTACACTTCCTATACTATATTATTCTAATATTTTTTCTAACATTATATACACTGGGAACATAATTATAATTTAGTAATATGGATTGCTTTTCTGCATGATATGTCTATATATCTATTCAAATTCTTTGACTTCAAGGTACATTATTTTTTAATATTGTTTTGAACATAATGTATTTTATTTTCTAGAAGCTAAATATTTTCTTTTTTTTAGGATTTCAAAAAAATATATTAACTGTCCAGGTAAGAATAACTGACATTACAATTGGCTTTTTGTAAGTGAATTCCTTCCTCTGCATTATCAATATTGATGAAGTAACACATTGATTCATAGGAAGAGGCCAAGTCTAACCTACCTTGTAACATTAAATAAGAGAGAAAAAACAAAACAAACCAACAAACAAAGAACTCTTTCACCAAGAGTTCTAATCCTATGAAAATGGCTATTAAGAAAAATAAGCAATAAACTGTTGAGAAATAGGAGATAGCCATTGCCGAGATACTGTATACAAGCTAGTATCCAACTGGGCTACAGTAGGAGATATGAGGTGAAATAGGAGAAGAAGCAAGAATTCAGGTTATAGAGTGTGCTAAGGGCAGGGAATGTGTTAATTTGGAGCAAAAATAGTAAAAATACATTCACATAAGTTGATTTCCTCTAGAAACATTCTTGTTTATATCCCTTCTTTGTTTTTCCACTTCAGAACACATTACAGCTTCCATCCATCATAAATGATCTGACATATGAAAAAGTACAAGTTTCCTTTTCCTGAGGAGATTATATTTGCTGTGACCTGGGAAGAACAATCAAATTAAATGAAATAAAAGAGTTGAGGTGGGGGTTGAGGTTGATAATAAAAGTTAAATATTTTCAAAGATTCCATGAGAAATCACTTCAGTCTCCTAATAGAGACTACATAACTTCAATATTAAACATGATCTAAGCCTAAAAAACATGTAAACACAATTGCTTATGCATTCTCATTGTTGATTGGCATACATTCATTTCAGGTTGATGACTTAATCTCAATTATTATTTACATCTGTTGCCTTAATATCTGATGTATGAATAAGAGGACAACAAAATATATAGAAAATCCATTGTTTATATATGCCTATCAAAATTTTTGACCTCAAAATAATGCATATTTCTTTCTATTTTCTTTTCTTTCTATCATTTCTTCTTTCTTTCTTTGTCCTTCCTTTCTGCCTTCATTTCTTCCTTCCTTTCCTCCTTCTATCCTTCCTTCCTTTTTTTCTTCTCTTGATTAATATATTCAATAAAATCATAGAATACATGTCCGTACTTTAAAAAAGAAATGCCATAACAATACAAGAAGCTTACAGAACACCAAATAGATTTGACACCCAAAAAAGTCTGTCACATAATAATCAAGCCACAAAACATGCAGAAAAAAGAAATAAATTTAATAGCGCTAAAGAAAGGGTCAGCTATCTTATGAAGAAAGACCCATCACAATAACTCCTGACTATTCAATGAAAATGATGAAAGCAAGAAGGACTTGATCAGAAGTTATAGAAACACAACAAGAGCATTGCTGTCAACCTAGACTACTACACTCAACAAAACTATCTGTGAACATAGATGGAGTAAACAAGATATTTCATGACAAAGCCAGACTGAAACAATTCTTATCTACCAATCTGGTCCTCCAAAAGCATTATAGAAAAAACTCCAACCTAAGGATTGCAGATATACCCATGAAATGACAAACAATCAATAATCCCACAGAAGAAAAGCCCAGAGAAATGAAATACATAGAAGCTACTACTAAAAATAACAGGAATTATCAATCAGTGGTCACTAATATCACTTAATGTCAATGGACTTAATTCACCTATAAAAAGACACACACTATCACGATGGATACAAAAACAAAAGCTATCCTTCTGCTGCATACAAGAAACACATCTCAATCTTAAAGGCAGATATTACTTTTCAGAGTAAAAGTTTAGAAAAAGATTTTCCAATCAAATGGCACCAAGAAACAAGCTGGAGTTGCCATCCTATTATCAAACAAAGTAGACTGCAAACTAAAATCAATTAAAAAGACCAGAATGGACATTATTATTTATCTCTGGAAAAATTGATGGAGATGAGATTTCAATCCTGAATATTTATGCCACTAATATAAGGGCACTTATCTATGCAAAAGACACAATACAAAAGCTCAAATCCCACATCCACTCTCAGAGCCTAATAGTGGAAGACTTCAACACCCCACTTTCACCAATGAATAGGTCAACCAGAGAGAGGCTCAAAAGAGAAATAATGAGTCTAACAGAGATTATGATGCAAATGGGTTGAATAGATATTTATAGAAGCTTCCACCCAAATACAAAGAAATATACTTATTTCTCAGTACCGCATGGAACTCTCTATAAAATTTACCACATAATTGATCATAAAGCAAATATTAATAGATATAAAAAAGTAGAAATAATCCCTTGTATCACATAAGGCCACCAGGGCCTAAAGTTAGAGTTTAACATCATCAAAAATCACAGAAAGCCTACCAACTCAAGTAAACTAAACGTCACTCACCTAAACCATCTCTGAATCAAGGAAAAAATTAAGAAAAATATCAAAGTCTTATTAGAATTTAATGAAAATAAATCTACAATGTAACCAAACGTGTTGGACACTATGAGAGCAGTTTTAAGAGGAAAATTCATAGCACTAGATTCCTATATGAAAAACCGAGAGAAATCTCACATTAGAGAACTAACTGCACAACTCAAAGCCTCAGAACAATTACAAGCAAACTCACCTGAAGAAATAGATGGCAGAAAATAATCAAAATTAGAGGTGAAATCAATACAAAATGAAACCAAATGAGTAATACAGAAAAATCAATGAATCAAAGAATTGGTTCTTTGATAAAGTCAACAAGATAGATAAACTCCTATCCAAACTAATGAAGAAACAGAGAGAGAGAGTATCCAATTCAACAAAATCAGAAATGAAATGGGGAACATAGGAGACCACCAGGAAATCTAGAAAATTGTCAAGTCATACTTTGAAAACTTATACTCCACAAAAATGAAAAACATAGAAGAAATGGAAAGGTTTTTAGACAGTTACCATACACCCAAATAAATCAAGATCGGATTAAATACTGAAACACACCTGGAAATTAAAGCTCTCATGAAAAGCCTCCCAAGTGAAAAAATCCAGGTCCAGATAGATGGTTTCAGTGCAGATTTCTACCAGACATTCAAAGAAGAACAATTACCAACACTCTTCAAACTTTTTCACACAGTAGACACTGAAGGAATATTGTCAAACTCTTTTTATGAGGCCACAATTACCCTATTACTCAAAGAAATAGAATTACAGAAAAATTTTCCTCATGAATAGTGATGCTAAAATTCTCAACAAAATACTGGCAAACCCTATATAACAACATATAAAAAAATATTAACCACCATGATAAAGAAAGCTTCATCCCAGAAATTCATGGATGGTTCAACATACAAAAAAATGAAAATGTCATCCATCATATAAACAAACGGAAGAAAAAAAAAAACAGGATCACATCCTTAGACAATGAAAAACACTTGACAGAATCCAACATTCCTTTATGATAAAAGTCCTAGAGAGATCAAGAATACAGGGAAAGTATCTAAATATAATAAAGGTGATTTAAGAAGCCAACAGCAACATAAAACTTAATGGATAAAAACTCAAAGCAACCCCAGTTAAATCAGTAACTAGACAAGGATGTTCTCTTTCCCCTTATTTATCCATTATAGTTCCTAAAGTTTCAGCTCAAGCAATAAGTGAATGAAGGGAGATTAAGGGGATATAAATTGGAAAAGAAGAAGTGAAAATATCTCTATATCCAGGTGATAAGATTTGATATATTGTGATCCACAAAATCTACCAGGGAACTTCTACAGCTAATAAATACCTTCAGCAATGTAGCAGGATACAAAATTAACTCAAACAAATCAGTAGCTATCCTATACACTAAAGATAAAAGGGCTGAAAAAGAAATAAGGGAAACATCACCTTTTTTAATAGCTGTAAATAAAAATAAATAACTTGGAGAAACTAACCAAAGAAGTAAGAGATCTATTTGGGTTTTCTGTTGTTTTTTGACATGATTATTATTATCATTAATATCTTCACTCTGAACTAATGTGAACAATTACTTTGCCATTTTCTTTTTTGTGAATAAAGTCATATTTTTATCTGTGTATCCCCTTATACAAGTTCCCTTCCTCCTCCCACCCCTTCCAGTAACTCTCTCTTCTCCTCATCTCTTTATCTCCTCCCCAACAATAGCAGAAGGCCCCAAGGTCCCAGTGTGACTTAGCTCAGCATCCTCTACTGGCAGATCCACTTTCTTCATGCCAAGAGGAGGACTGGGTGGTGAGGTGTTCCTCTGAAGTCAGTGGGATCCAAGGTGCTGGAACAAGGTGTGTCAGACCCCAAGCTGTTCAGTGTTCATGGTTTGCAGCTTGGGCATGCTTTTCTTTTGTTTTTTTGTTTAGAGTCTACTAATGAGTGAGTCCATCTCCTGCTTATCTTTCTGGGTTTGTGATACCTTGCTCAGGTGGATATTCTCTAAATTCATCCACTTGCCTGCAATTTTTAGGAGTTCTATTTGACAAAAACTTTAAATTACTGAAATTGAAAAGAATATCAGAAAATGGAAAGATCTTCCTAGTTCTTGGAGAGGTAGAATCAACATAATGAAAATGGCAATTCTACTAAAATCAATCTACAGATTCAATGTACTTTCCATCAAATCCCAATACAATATTTTACAGACCTTGAAAGAATAACACTCAACTTCATTTGGAATAACAGGAAAGCCAGAATTGCCAAAATAATTTTGTCTAACAAAAGAACCTTAGGAGGCATCACCATTGCTGACTTCGTTTATACTTCAGAGCTATAGTAGTAAAAACATCCTTGTGCTGGCATAAAAAGAGACTTTTGGATCAATGGAATCAATTCAGGATCTAGATATTAACTCAGAAACCTATGAACTCTTGATCTTTTACAAAAAATCCCAAAAATTTCAATGGCAAAAAAAGATAATATCATTAACAAATGATGTTGTCATATCATGATGGTAGTGTGTAGAAAAAATGCAAATAGATCCAAACTTATCTCCCTGGACAAATCTCAAACACAAATGGTTCAAAGACCACAATATAAACCCAGCTACACTGAACTTGATAGAAAAGAAAGTGTGAAATACCCTCCAACACATTGCCATAGGTGGCCACTTCCTAAACATATCACCAGTATCACAAACACTAAGAACAATCATCAAAAAGTGGGATCTTCTGAAACTGAGAAGCTTCTGTAAAGGAAAGGACACAGTCAATATGACAAACCAACAGCCTTCAGAAGGTGAAAAAAATTTTCATCAGCTCTACATGTGACAGAGGATTGATCTCTAATATATAGAGATAACACAAGAAGTTAGAACCCCAAACTATGAATAACCCAATCAAAAAATGGGGTTCATATCTAAAAGGGAATTATCAGCAGAAGAATTACAAATGCCTGAAAGAAACTTGAAGAAGTTCTTAACATCTTTAGCCACCAGAGAAATGCAAATCAAAATGACTAAACATACAGAAGAAAAAAAAATGATATTAAGAGATTCAAAGAAAAAAGGCTAAGTAGATTATATAGGCAGAGCAATCAGAATAGTACCTGACTTCTCATTGGAGACTATGAAGGCCAGAAGTTTTGCAGACACAAAGAGACCACAGATGCCAGCCCAGAATACAATACCCAGCAGAACTCTCAATCACCGTAGATGGAGTAAACAACTGATTCCATGACAAAACCAGATTAGAACAATATTTATCCACAAATTTGACTCTACAGAAAGCACTAGAAGAAAACCTAAAACCTAAGGAATTTAGAAGCAGCCATGAAAACACAAATAATGATAAATTCATAATGGAAAAATCCCAAAGAACAAAAACATAAACACACACTACCACCATAAAATAATAGAAATTATCAATCATTGTTCATTAATATCCTTTAATATCATTGGACATAACTCCTCTATAAATAGATACAGGCTAAGAGAATAAATATAAAAACAGACTCCATTCTTCTTCTGAATATAAGAAATGTACCTCAAATACAAGACAGTTCCTCAGAATGAAAGCTAGGGAAAAATCTTTCTAATCAAATGGACTTAAGAAGCAAGCTGGTGTAGCTACCTTAATATTTAACAAAAGATATACCACAGTAAAATTATTCAAAAAATTTTTGGCAGATCATTACATATTGATCTCAAAAATCATCCAGTAACATAAAATCTTAATCATGAACATGTATTTATGCCCCAAATTCAATCATATTCACATATGTAAAATAAGCATTACTAAAGCATTAATCACACAGCAAAATTCACATACACAAGATGGGAGATCTCAACACCCCAACCTCAACAATGGACAGGTCTGCCAGACAGAAACTCAACAGAAATATAAGGGAATCTAACAGATGTTATAACTCAAATGGACTTACCAGA
Organism: Sigmodon hispidus; assembly: GCA_004025045.1. Taxonomy (NCBI): domain Eukaryota; kingdom Metazoa; phylum Chordata; class Mammalia; order Rodentia; family Cricetidae; genus Sigmodon; species Sigmodon hispidus. The sequence continues at coordinate 70,447 of PVIH01007392.1, forward strand.
TAAATACAAAACGTTCCACACAAACACAAAATACCCTTCTCAGCAATTCATGGAACTTTCTTTAAAATTGCCCACATACTCAAACAAAAACCATATATGAATATATTTAATATAGTAATAACCCCTATTATCCTATCTTACCACCATGGCTTCAAGTTAGAATTCAACAACACAAACTACAGAAAACTTACAAACTCATAGTTAATGAACAACTCTTAACCAATTCTGGGTCACAAAATAATAAAAACATAAACAAAACACTTCAAGAATTTAATGACAATGAATCCACAATATACTTAAATTTATGTGACACAACAAAAATAGTACTAAATTAGAAGTTCATAGAACTAAGTGCTGTATACACAAAGAATTTTAAAATGTCTCTCACAAGTGAGTAAACAGCACACCTGAAAAGTCTTGAGCAAAAAGAATTAATTCACCTAAGAAGTAGAAGGCAGAAAATAATCAAACTTAGGGCCAGGGCCAACATCAATAAAATTGAAACCAAAAAAATTTACAAAGAATCTATGAGACATAAAGTTGGTTATTGAGAAAAAATAAAGAAGGTTGACAAATATTATCAAAACTAACCAAAAGGCAGCAAAGGATACCCAAGTTAACAAAATCAGAAACAAAAAGTGGGACATAGAAATGGGTAAAGAGAAAAATTCAGATAATCATTAGGTCATACTTCTAAAACCTATATCCACAAAATTGTAATACCTAAAAATGTGGACAGCTTTCTATTTGACACCATTTGCTAAAATTACATAAAAACCTTAAAAACAACTTGAATAGAGTTATAAGCCATAAGAAAATAGAACCAGTTATTAAAAATTTCCCAAACAAAAGGAGAGTCCTAGGCTCGTACAGTCTTAGAGCAAAATTCTACCTATATTTCAAAAAAGTTAAGACGAATACTCTTTAAATTGTTTCTCACAATAGAAACAGAACAAAACTTTACAATCTCGTTTTATGAAGCTTCAATCACCCAGATACCCAAACCACACAAAAATGCAACAAACAATGAGAATTATAGGCAAATCTCTTTCATTAACATTGATGCAAAAATACTAAATAAAATACTGGCAAATTTAAAACATATAAATATTCATCATGATCACATAGGCTTCATCCAAGAGATTCAACATGCAAAATTTGGCAATGTCATCCACAATATAAACAACTTGAAAGAACCATATGATTGGCTTATACGATGCTGAAAATGCCTGGGATAATATATAACATCTCTTTATGATAAATGTCTTGGAGAGATCACAGAGAAAAGAAACAAACCTAAATATAGTAAAGTTAATATACAGCAAGCTGACCCCAACATCAAAATAAATCTGGAGAAACTTAAATCAGGAATAAAGTAAGGTTGCCGGCATTCCTTGTAACTATTCAATATAGTACTCAATGTTCTAGCAAGAACAATAAGACAACAAAAGAAAATGAAAAGGATACAAACTTAAAAGGACGAAGTCAAAATTTTGCTATTTGCAGATTGTATAATAAAATACATAAGTGACCCTTAAATTCTACAAAGGAAGTTTTACAGCTGATAAAAACCTTTAACAATTTGTAGGACACAAGGTTAACTAAAGTCATAGTCCTCTAATAAATAAATAATTAAAGGACTGAAAACAAAATCATAAAAATATCACCCTTTACAATTGTTGCAAATAACTTCAAATATCTTAATATCTTGGTGTAACCTTAACCATAAAAATGAAATATCTGTATGACAACAACTTTAAGTCATTGAAGAAAAAAAGGTGTAGAACATATCAGAAAACAGAAATACCTTACATGTTATTAGGTAGGTAGGATCAACATAGTAAAATTAGCAATACTAAAAAAAGCAATCAATGAGTCATCCCAACACAGTCCTCACAGAACTTAAAATAACAATACTCAACTTCATATGGATAAATACAAAGCCAAGGATCACCAAAACATTTTGGTTCAATTAAAAAAAAATAACTTCTGAAAGCATCAGCATCTCTGACTTCATTATCTAGTATAGGGGTACATACAGTAACAAAAACAGCTTGCTATTTCAGATATAAAAAATATATATGGATCAATATAATTAAATTGAAGATTCTGTCAATGATCAACCCAATTATGAAAACCTAATTTTGACAATAGAAAAAAAGAAAGCATCTTCAACAAAGGTTGCTAGCATGATTGGATAGTGAAATATAGAAGAATGCAAATAGATGCACATCTATCACCCTGCACAAAACTGGTCCATGTAGGTCAAAGACTCAACATAAAGTCAGTCACACTAAATCTGATAGAAAAGATAATTGCAATTAGTTTTGAGTGCATTGGTAACAGGAGACACTATTTCTGAAATATAACACCAGCAGCACAAACACTGAGCTTAAAAATTAATAATTGGGATCTCCTGAAAGTGGTAAGATTCTGAAAGGCATGAGTCATAATTACTAAAACAAAATTAGAGCTTACAGAATGGGAAAAGATCTTCACCAACTATGCAACTTACAAAAAGCTGATATTTAAAATATATAAAGAACTCAAGAAATTAAAGATCAAACAAATTAAATAATTCAATCAAAAAATGAGACAGAGCTACATAAAGAATTCTTACCATGAGAATCTCAAATGGCTGAAAAACACCTAAAGAATTCCTCAACATTCTTAGCCATCAGGACAATGCAAATCAAAACAATTCTGAGATACTACCTGTCAAAAAAGCTAAGATAAAAACTTTGATTACAGCATATGCTGGAAGGAGGTGTGGAGTAAGCAGAACACACCTTTATTGCTAATGGGAATTTAAACTTGTGCAGCCACTTTGGTTGGGTTTTTTTTTTTTTTTTTTTTTTTTTTTAGAAAACTGCGGATCAATCTACCAAATGATCCAGCAATATCACTCTTGGGCAGAAAGGATGATTATTCTTACCACAAGAACATTGGCTCAGCTATGTTCATGACAGCATTATTTGTAACAGCCAGAAACTGGGAACAAGCTATACTCCTCTCCACTAGAGAATAGATATTTTAAAATATGTGGTACATTTATACAGACGATTACTAGTCAGAAGCAAACAATAACAACAAAATGACACCCTGAAATCTTCTGGCCTACAAGTAGAAGTAGAAAATTCTTTCTGAATGGGGTAACATGGACACAAGGAGACAAATAAGGTATTTAGTCACTTATAAGTGGATTTTAGAAGTAAAGCAAATGATAATCAGAATAAAATCAACAACCCCTGAGATAGCTAACAAGGAGAAACTTAAGATACACATCCATGTATCCCCCATGGAGGGGAAATAAAGAAGATCTCCTGTGTAAATTGAGACCATAGAGGGGAGGGAACAAAGGGAGGTAGGAAAATAACATGAGGGAATGAGATGTTTCAGTTGGTGTAGGTACTGAGTGTGAGAAAAACAAAATAGAGTGAGCCATTATGGGGTTAAAGAGAAACCTGTTGTTAGGGAACACCCAAGAAACCACAAAGATGACCTAGATAAAACTCCAAGAAATAGTGGAGAGTATGCATATACTGGCCTTCCCTTATAATCAAACTGATGACCACTGTTTGTCATTATAGAACCTTTATTCAGCAACTGTTGGAAGCAAACACAGAGATCCACAGCTAAGCACTGAACTGTGCTTCCAGTCCAGGGAGTCAGGCTAATGGGAGCTCATTGACTCTGAATTAATATCCGGGGAACATGCTTGGGACTAAACTAGGCCCTCTGAATGTAGATGACAGTCTAATAGCTTGGGCAATTTGGCGGTCTCTGGAATTGAAACTAAAATATATTCCTGATGCACAATTTGGCTTTGTGGAGCCTATCCTCTATGAAGGAACACCTTGCTCAGATTTAATACCAGGGTGTTTGCTGATCCTATATCAGCTCAATATGCCAGACTATATCAACTGTTTGAGGGAGTACTTACCCTCTCTGAGGAGTGGATGAAGAAGATAGGGAGAGCTAATGGGTGACTGAGAAGAGGGTAGGGAGAGGGAACAGTGGTCAGTGTTTTTAAAAATTATAAAATAAAAAATGAAATTATTCAAATATTTGAAATAGAAAATGTAAAAGATTTTAGGAGATGGAAATACTTTCAATGCTCATAGACTCTTAACTATGTTTGACATATTTAAACATGACCTTTCTTTTTTAACAAAAATATCTTTTTTCTATTACTATTATTATTTTTATTATGAACAAAGAAGTCACACTTTCTAAACTTGTATATTCTTATTCAAGGTCCCTTCAACCTCCTACCACATCAGGTCATTCTTTCTTCTCCACAAATCCCCATCCCTTCCCTGGGCAGGCTGCAGACAGTTCCATGGTCCCACTGCCCCAATAATGTTTTGTTCAGTCTCCACTACTGGCAGATGTAATTTTCTCCCCTCTCCTGCAAGAGTGACTTGGGTGTTCCTTTAGGGGGAGTGGGATCCAAGATGTGAGTCCAGGGTGTTTCTGACCCCAAGCTGTTCAGTGGTTGTGGTTTGTAGCTTGGGCATGATTTGCTTTTTTCTTGTTTGCTTGCTTGTTTGTTTAGAGTCCACTAATGAGTGAGAATATCCCCTACTTATCTTTCTGAGTTTGTGATACCTCACTCAGTAGGATATTCTCCAAATACATCCATTTGCCTGCAAATTTTAGGATTTCATTTTTCTTACTGCTGAGTAGTACTCCATTGTGTAGATGTACCACAGTTTGTTAATGGATTCTTCAGTTGAGGGACATCTATGTTGTCTCCTTGTTCTTGCTATTAGAAATAACACTGCTATAAACATAGTTGAGCTATTGCCTTTGGAGTGTGACTGTGCATCTTTATGGTATGCATCCAGAAGTGGTATTGTTGGGTCCTTGGGGAGATTGATGGACCTATTTGACAAAAATTTTAAATCACTTAAAAAGAAATTGAGGAGGATATCAGAAAAAGGAAAGCTCTCCCATATTCCTGGATAGGTAGGAACAACATAGTAAAAATGGCAATTCTACCAAAGGCAATCTACAGATTCAGTGCACTGCCCATCAAAATCCCAACACAATGTTTTTTGGACCTTGAAAGAACAATACTCAATTTCATTTGGAATAACAGGAAAGCCAGGATTACCCAAACAATTTTATCGAACAAAAGAATCTCAGGAGGTATCACCATCCCTGACTTCAATTTATACTATAGAGCTACAGTAATAAAAACAGCCTGATACTGGCATAAAAACAGACTTGTGGATCAATGACATAGAATAGAGGATCCAGACATTAACCCAAAAACCCATTAATACCTGATCTTTGACATAGGGGCCCAAAATATTCAATGGAAAAAAGACAGTATATTTAACAAATGGTGTTGGCATACCTGGATGGAAGTGTTTAGAAAAATGCAAAGAGATCCGAGCCTGTTGCCCTGCACAAAACTCAAATGCAAGTGGATCAAAGCCCTCAACATAAACATGAACTTTCTATGCAATGTAGTTTACAGATTCAATGCAATAACCATTAGAATATCTTTTTTTCTTTTTTTAGGGTTTTTTTTTATGAATAATGTCATTTTTTTCCATATATATCCATGTTCAAATTTCCTTACCCCTCCCTCCCTTTCCAGTTACTCTTTCTTCTTCCGATTTCTTTATCTCTTCCCCAGCAAGGGCAGGAAGTACCAAGGTCCCTAGGTGGCTTAATTCATCATCCATTCCTGGGAGATCCACTGTCTTCACCCCAACATCAAGACTGGGTCTGGTGTTCCTCTGGATGGAATGGGCTCCAAGGTGCTGGTCCAAGTCTCTCAGATGCCAAGGTGTTCAGTGGTTGTTGTTTGCAGCTTGGGCATGTTTTGGTTTTTGCTTTTTGTTTAAAGTCCACTAATGAGTGAGTACATCCCCTGCTTATCTTTCTGGGTTTGTGATACCTTAATCAAGAGAATTTTCTCCAAATCCATCCATTTGCCTGCAAATTTTAGGAGATCATATTTTCTTACTGCTAAGTAGTACTCCATTGTATATATGTATCACAGATTTTTAATCATTTCTCTAGTTGAGGGGCATCTAGTTTTTGTAGCAGGAAATCAGGAACTATACATATGAATGATTGCGTCAGAGGACTGGAGACGAGTGGGGTATGGTTAACTGGAAAGGATTCCGGAAGTAGACCTCTGAGGGAGAGGACAAGGACAGGAAGCTGACATTCTCTCATGAGAGTTCCTGACCAGTTGCACAGGTTTTTGGACTGATGACGTGGCTTCCGGGTGTGTGTGGTTTGGGCCAGTGGTGAGGGAATTCGGACGTGAGGTGTTGGGGTGAGGAGTTTTCCTTAGAAACGCTCTGGTGCGCTGCAACCTTATCCCTTCATTTTCTCTTAAAACCTTCTCTGTTTAGTAAGTGATTTTCACAAAATAAACCCCATTTAAAACATATCTTATGGCGGGTTTTTATTGTGATAATTGGCACCTGAACGCAGGGCTAATTCCACAAACCCGCCAGGTTCCTCACCCACAGACGGAGCTGGTATGAACGGATTTGGTTTCCATCTGTGCACAAGTCTCCTGTACACAGTCAGGAATGAATCTTCACACAGTGGATCTCCTGAGAGACGGATTGAGCCAGTTCTGGTGCACACACCTGGTAGGATTTGTTGAAAGATCTAACAAAGACCCTCTCAGCCGAATCACCTTCTCGTTTCATGTACCATTGCTGCCGCTGCTGATCACAACTGCAACATCTGCTGGCCATAAGTTCTCATTACATCTGAGCATATTTTTTTCTTCCTTTTCTTTTCTACATATTTTTTTTCCTTTCTACAGTATCTTACCAGATAAATGTTCAGAATTTTACTCACTTTTTCACAATGGTGATAGAGGATTATTTTCAGGATTATGCATTTGGAGGTTATCTCAACCCAGGAGTCCTTTTGCTTTTTTGTGTGATAAAATACTTCATGCCTACACATTTTAAGGGATATCAACATAGAGAGTATGAGGCTAAGATGTCTGGCATGGATGAACGTATTAAGACACTCCAGAAAATCATTGTTTGCATAGAAGAGATGTCTACTTTGATCACAGTGGAATTTAGAGCTCATATTGATGAAAATTTTAGAAAATTGGATAAAAAAATTTTAAAAAAATGGATGAAAATTTTCTTAGAGAGGAACACAGAGCTTAAATCAATGAAAATTTTAGAAAATTAGATGAAAAATTACAAAAATGGATGAGAATTTTAGGATAATGGATAAAAACTCTAGGAAATTGGAACAGAAGATAGTAGAATGGGTAGATGTGGAGACTGAGAGAATTTTGAATTCTTTGAAATTGTTGGAGAGGTCATTTATAGAGGACTTTGAAACACTGGAAAAGGCCTTTATCACTAGGTTGCAAGATTATGAGACTCGCTTGGAGATTTTAGAAAAGGATTTGGAGGCAATACCCGCAGAGCCCCCTCTTAAACGGTGCTACTACAGGGAAGGTTCTTTACCTAGAGTGGTTACCATGAGGGGACAACACCCCCATCCCTCCAACTCTATTCCCAGTTGTGGCAGAGGCCAAAAAAACACAACCACATGGAAGGGCTTCTGACACTGTGGGATACAATTATGAACATATACTCATGAAGGATTTAAAATCAATAAAGGAAGCCATAGTGAACTATGGTGTACAATCATCTTTTGTTCGGAAATATTTGAACTCATGGTCAGCACAGTATTGGCTAATTCCTGATGACTGGAAGAATTTGGCAACCACAGTGTTGAATGATGGCCAAAAATTCCAGTGAAGGAATTGGTTTAGAGAACAGGCTGAAGCCTTAGAATCTCGAGATCAAACTGGGAATGTTACTGTCTCCAAGGACCAAATCCTTGGGGAAGGCCAGTGTGCTGATTTATCAGTTCAGGCTACTTATGATGACCATGCTTGGTTGCTGTGACATACTGCTGCCGTAAATGCTTGGGAAAAGGTTTTGGACCCAGGACAGAGAATTGACTCATATACCCAGATTAAACAAGGTCCAACGGAAACTTATACAGACTTTTTACAGAGGTTGACTCAGGTTGTAAATAGAGGAGTGTTGGATTCAGAAGTTAGGAAACAATTGATACTCTCTTTGGCCTTTAATAATGCTAATAAGACATGTAAAAAATTGATCATGCCATTAAAGATCATGGGTGCACCCATAGACAAATGGATTCAATTTGCACTTAATGTTGAATATCTACACACTGATGAAGAGAATTGGGTAGGTCCAGCCATTGCTAATGCTAAGATGAGAAACCAAAGCATTATTTGCTTCAATTGTGGTAAGCCAGGCCATATAAAGAGGAATTGTAGACAAAGCATACATGGGAACTTTTCCAATTGGGGGAGTGACTTATTCAGAAAGCAACTACCTCCTGGACTATGTAGGAGGTGTAACAAAGGAAGACATTGGACAAATGAATGTAGATCTGTAAGAGACATAGATGGCAAGCTTTTAACATCGGTAAACACAACTTGGGGCTTCTCCTGAGATGCCCCCAAGAATCAGACCTCCAAGCCAAAAGGTTCAGTCATATCCAGTCACAGTGGAAGAGCAGTGTCCTCAGGATGAGTAACAAATTCCAAGCCTGAAACAGTAGACCATGCAGCCATAGACAATAAATCACCTTTACAAGAGAAGTTGATGGTATCCAGCAAACCAATAAAATGTGTATTTTGGCAGACCTCCATAAATGAGCAAAGACCAAAGTTGACAATAATAATAGACAATATTTTTATGCAGGGCTTATTCAACAAGGGGGCTGATGTTTCAATCATAACTCCACAGTGGTGGCACCCCAGGTGGCCTCTGAAGGAGGTGGATGTTCAATTTTTAGGTATTGGGACATTGTCTCAGGTAAAACACAGTGTGAGATGGCTAGAATGCATAGGACCAGAAGGACGGAGAGGGAGATTGAAGCCATACATGGCCAACATAGCAGTGAACTTATGGGGTTGTGACCTACTACAACAATGGAACACTCAAATTAAGATCCCTATAGGCTTAAATATAAACCAAAGACCCAATCATGGCCTTGAAAGCAATACCTCAAGAGGCAATGTAAAACAGCCACCAGGTATTCAGGTTGCACAACAATGTAGTTTCAAAGCTGCAGGCACCCCAAAGACACTAACAGCCCTGCCTTTGAAATGATTTACAGACAAACCTATTTGGGTCCAACAATGGCCTTTGACAGAGGAGAAATTGCTAGCCCTAGAACAATTGGTACAGCAGCAGTTACAAGCTCAGCATATTGAAGAATCAACCAGCCCATGGAATTCCCCTGTACTTGTGGTCAAAAAGAAATCTGGGAAATGGAGAATGGTGACAGATTTAAGAGCACTTAATAAGGTGATCCAGCCCATGGGCACCTTACAGTCTGGTATACTTTTACCTTCTTTGCTACTTAAAGAATGGCTTATTGCAGTTAATGATCTGAAGTACCGTTTTTTTACCATACCTCTACAAGAACAAGATAAAGAAAAGTTTGCTTTCACTGTACCTACTTTCAATAATGCCCACCCAGTAAAAAGGAACCAATGGAGGTTCCTTCCACATGGGATGTTGAATAGCCGCACCTTATGCCAATATTTTGTCCAACAACCATTAGAAGTGATACACAAACAATTCCCACAATCTAACATTTACCATTATATGGATGATATATTGTTAGCAGACCCAGACATAAATACCTTAAAAAGACTGTTTGAAGAAGTAAAGAAGGTGTTGCCTGATTGGGGACTTCACATTGCCACAGAAAAAATGCAAAAAAAGGATTCTATCAATTATTTGGGATATAAAATATGCTTGCAAACAATTAGACCTCAGAAGGTACAAATTAAGAGGAACAGATTAAGGACACTTAATGATTTTCAGAAACTACTGGGGGATATTGCCCTCATACGACCAATTATTGGTATTAAAAATTATTAACTGGTTCATTTGTTCAAAACTTTAGATGGAAATAAGGAACTGAACTGTCCCAGGGAGTTCTCTGCTGAAGCTGAGAAAGAATTAGCATTGGTGGAAAAGAGATTACAAGAAGCACATGTTAACCGTATAGACCCTGACCTTGACTGCATCCTGGTAATTTTGCCTTCTGAATATTCCCCTACAGGAGTCATAATGCAAAGATAAAATATTATATTAGAATGGATATTTCTGCCACATAGACCAAATAAAAAACTAAAAACATACATTGAAAATATTTCAGATCTGATCTTCAAAGGAAAATTCAGGCTTCGACAATTGACTGGAAAGGATCCGGCAGAAATTGTTGTACCTTTGACCAATGAGGAAATTGATCGATTATGGGCAGACAATGAACCTTGGCAAAAGACCTGTAGTGGTTTTCTTGGGGAGATTAATAATAAACATCCCTGAAGCAAAAGGATTCAGTTTATAAAGAAAACTAATTGGATTTTCCCCCATGTGGTACAGGATAAACCTATTTCTGGAGTTCCTACATTTTTTACTGATGCAAATAAAACAGGAAAGGCTGGTTATAAATCAGAAAACTTCAGTAAGGTGACACAGAGTCCTTATGATTCTGTTCAGAAGGCAGAACTGTATGCCATTATTATGGTGTTATTGGATTTTACTGGACCTCTTAACCTGATAACTGACTCTCATTATGCACAAGGAGTTGTATTTCATATTGAAACTGCTGACTTTATTCCTGATGATACAGAATTAACCCTTTTGTTTGTACAGCTGCAGAATATCATCAGAAATAGAACACATCCTATGTATATTACACATATCAGGGCTCATTCAGGCCTTCCTGGCCCTTCAGCACAGGTTTTTGATGAGATTGATCAGTTATTGATAGGGAATGTGGTAGAAGCCTCAGAATTTCACAATAAGCATCATGCCAATAGCAAGGGATTAAAGAAGAGTTTTCCCATCATTTGACATCAAGCCAAGAAAATTTTGCAAAAGTGTGACAAGTGTTCCCTTTACAATCAACCATCCTTACCCACTGGGAGTAATCCTAAGGGTAGTAGGAGCAATGAGATTTGGCAGATGGATGTGTTTCACTTCCCAGAATTTGGTAAGATGAAATGTGTTCATCATACCATTGACACCTACTCAGGAATGCAGTGGGCTACTGCCATGAGTTCTGAAAATGCTAATGCAGTACTCACTCATCTTCTGAAAGCCATGGCCATATTGGGAATTCCTGATCAAATTAAGACTGGCAATGCTCCAGCATATGTTTCCCTGAAAATGAAGCAGATTTTTGGATATTATGAGATAAAGCACCTTACTGGGGTACCACACAACCCCACTGGACAAGTAGTTGTGGAAAGATCCCATTGCACCTTGAAAGAGATGCTTCATAAACAGAAAGGTGGTATGAAAAAACCTATGGAGAGATTACATAGTGTCTTGTTGACATTAAACATTCTTAATGCTGATGAGAAAGGAACTTCAGCTGCAGAGAAACACTGGGTAATAGAAAGAACTTCTGAGTTGAATCAACCTGTTTATTTTAAGGATGTACTAACTTCAGAATGGAAACCAGGGCATGTGCTTCGTTGGGGTAGGGGTTTTGCTTTTGTTTCCACAGGAAAAGAGATAATATGGGTACCAACAAGATTCATAAAGAACCCATTCGAAAAGAAGGACCCTCCTGAGGAAAAGGAGTAATGACTCATATGCCGATAAGACAATTAGATATGTGGTAAGGAACATTCATTTAATTGAGGGGGGCAGGGTTTTAATTTTGTTTTTACAGAAGAATGTATACAACCCTCTTCACAAAGCTAAAAGTTTGCTGAATGCTCAGACTTTTGAAACGTTAAAAGGACTACAGGGGATTACAAGGACACCTGACACTGACAGGCACTAAGGATAATTTATCTATTCTCACAACTGTACATCTATATCTAATGATTACATATTTATATATATAAAGGAGGTCCTGGTTTGGTAAGAAAAAAGGCTGGCTTTGGAGGTGGAGCAATTGGCTTTCTCCCTCTCTAAACCCAAGCATATTAGTAAATAAAACTTTAAAACTCTGTCTCAGGTCAGAAAAGCCACCTGAAGTGGGACAGAAAATAGATGAAATATATAGGGACCAATCTTATCTCACTTTTATTTTAAATCTTGGGTGTTCATGCACCACATTGGGTGCCATTTGTTATATTATGTTTTCGCGGCCCGTTTTGGGTCTGGAGGTTTGTGCCTGGTACGACCCGCGGCTTTTGTCTTCTAAAGAAAAAATGAATCACACACTTATATACTTAACACTGTTTGGCCCACATCTTAGCACGTTACTAGCTAGCTCTTTTTTTTTAATTCAACCCATTCCTATTAATCTGCCCACCATGTGGCTCCCAGCCTGTGGCTGGCCGGTACCTCTACATGTCTGTTCCTCTAGGGGGTCCGATGGAGAGTGACTTAACTCTGCCCTCCTTCTACCTGGCTGCCTCTGATTCTCCACCTATTTCTATGGTGCCATGCATGGGCCAAACAGTTCTTTAATTACATCATACAGAAAACATTCTACCACAGAGGAGAGTTCCCCTTGCTCCATAACCTCTCCAGCATAGGCTGTCATCTGTGTCTTTTATCTTAGCCATTCTGACAGGTAAAAAGTGGTATCTCAAAGTTGATTTGATTTGTATTTCTTTGATGCCTAAAAATGTCAAGCAAGCATAAATTCACTAACCTCTACAACTGGCTAGGTTTGCAGTACCAGACATGACATCCATCATGAGAGTTGTGATTTATTACTAAGATTTTTTTTTTAGTTTTAGTGAAATTTTTACCTCAAATTTTAAGTATGTGAATATTGGGGTGCTAGTTGGTAGATATTTAAAAAAAATTGAAAGAATGCCTTTGCAGGTATATTTATATTTGTCCCAGTATGCTCTCTGTTTTCTTCTTTGGTTTAAAATGTAAAATCTCAGGTGTTTATTTCTGCTTGCTACCTTTTCTCCAACATCATTGCACTAGTCAGGATTCTCTTAGAATAATAAAACTTTTAGAGTGAGTCTGTATTTATTAGAATAATTTGCAGACTATAGTCTAGCAAGTCCAACAATGGCTGCCTCTGACTATTAAAATTCAAATTTGCAGTATTTATTCAATCCACTAAAATTGATGTGTTAATGTATTGAATATTTAATAAAATCAGCCTGAATATCAGAGAACAAAATAATCCACTGCCAAGTCATGAACGTCAGAGAGGAGTGTGTCATTCCTTTAATTCTATCACTTGGGATGACAAAGTGGTATTTTATACCTTTAGTGCCATCACTCAGGAGACAGATATCTTTCTGACCATCTATGATTTTAGAGAAAAACAGACATGTAGTAGTAGTTTAAACCTTTAATTCTAACTCTGGGATTATGAAACAGAGATGAAACCAGAAGTTGATCAGTAGAGTGGGTAAGGTACTTAAGGCAGGAACAGAGAGAGATTCATTCATTCTGGCATAATGGTAAGCCAGGCTGAGGATCCTTGAAGATAGCATTTATTCTGTTTTGCCTGAGAAGTTGGCTGGGTGAGAATTGACTGTGGTCGGTTTCCTCCTTCAGATATTCCAGCTTTTTCCCCAATATCTGGCTCTGGGTTTTTATTTAGATGCTAACTAGAGTTCATGCAGTATCTTGATGTCTCAGCTTGTTTTCAGTATATGCTGAAATTCTGAAGGCTCCAAAGTCAGTTAAGAAATTGAATTGTTATGAAGGTGAGAGCAAACAAGCCAAGAATAAAACTTCCTTTTCCTATGTCCTTATATATGTTTTTATCACAAGTCCAAGAGGTGATGCTTTCCACATCAAAAGATGTGAAATAAAATTTTATGTGCCCAGTGTAATAATCTTGATTAATATTTTATTTTCCTGCTTCAGATTAATCAAAATTTTCTCAAAAGTATGTTCCCATATTTTTACATTTAATTAATTCCAGTTGTAGCAACCAAGAAGAGCATCACTGTTATGGATTCTAGCCTTCTGCTAACTGTAAGTCTAAAACAAGTAACTTTTTTTTAAAGTGTCCTTGTTGATGACTATGTCCTTCTCATTAATAAAAAGTAAACAATATGTGTGCCCCCTTTTTACTTTTGGGGTTATCATGCCATTTTGACCTTTGTTTGACTTTTAAATATGGTCCATGAATGAATCTGTGTTAGATCTTTAAGATCTTGTGAAAAACTCCAAATAAACAAAACAAGAGCATCAGTATTTTTCTTTCTGTAAAGTGTGGGTTGTTATTTAAATGTGCTTTCATGTCTCTCCTACATATAGTAAATAAGAGTGGCTTTGCTTCAGATCACCCATCATCTTGCTGATTATTATTTAGACAGATGTTTTCACACACAAGTTGTCCTCTTTATGTAGCCTAAACGCTTATGACCTGACATTTGTGACTATATACAACTTCATTCAATTCCTACTCATCAGTAAGAAAAAATAATGATCTATAATTTGCAGGCAAATGGATGGATGTGGAGAATATCCTTATGAGTGATGTTTCACAATCCTTGAAAGATAAGCAGGGGATGTATACACTCATTAGTGAACTTTAAACAAAAGGCAAAGAATATCCAAGCAGCAAACCACAAACACTGAACAGCTTGGAATCTGAAGCACTTTGAACTTGCATTTTGGACCCCATTCCCTCCAGAAGAACACTTGAGCCAGTCTTGATGTGGGCATGAGGAAAGTGGATTTGCCTGGAGTGGATGCTGAACTATGCCACCTTGGGACCTTGGGACCTACAGTCCTTGCAGAGAGGAGATAAGGATATGGGGAGAAGAATGACTTGTAGGGGCAGGAGGGGAAGGCCATTTGGAAAAGGGGATACATGGATAAAAAATGGCACTTTATTAATAATAAAAAAATGAGAAAAAGAATCATTAAGTATATAAATAGGAACTCTGACATAAGTATTGTATATTTTACTTTCTTTCCATCCATGTATATGCATGTGTTTCTCTGAGTGAATGAAGATGTGAGTGTAGGTACTTGCACAGTCCAGAGATGTCAGACCCCTGGATCTGGAATTACGGCTGGTTGTAAGCTGCCTGATTAAGTGCTGGGAACTGAACTCAAGTGTTTTGAAAAAGCTGAAAGTGCCTTGAATTGCTGAGCCTCCTCTCCAACCCCAGGAAGACAAATATTTTGCATTATTTACAGCTTTAAAGAATTAGGATTGGGGGTTGGAGAGATGGCTCATCATTTAAAAGCACTGTACTGTTCTTCCTGGGGACCTGAGTTTGATTACCAGCATCCACATGGCAGCTAACAACTGTCTGTAATTCCAAGATCTGACTCTTACACAGTTATACATGCAGGCAATAAACAAATTCACATAATGTAGATATATATGCATATACATAGATATAATGTATACAACGGTAGTCTTTTTAAACAAAATAATTCTTTGGGAAAAAAATCTCTGCCACCATAGAACCAGAAATTCCATTGTGCCCTCGTTATTACACTAAGAAGTGGAATGTTAGAGTTTACTAGACTCACCTGATTCCAAAGTTGAAACACTTACAATTAGATCAGGCTATTATGGGCAAGAGTTCAGTTAATAAATCAGAATAGTATAGTGTAATGGAAAAAGAGTAAGAAATCAGGACCTTCCCTTTTAGGGATACTATGAGGGGTAACAGACCCATATAATAAGATGAAGAAATTGTAGTATCCTGTCTGATTCCCAGAAGTCCTTTTTCCAAGGTCAGGCATTTGGATAAGGCTCTCCTTTCCCTTGGCTGTTTGAGGAAACTTCCTGTTTGCTAAAGTAATCATTCTTCTTATGCGTAGCAAAAGGAACTTGTGGCCCTTTAGTAGTAGGAAATCAGAAGCTATCCAAGTGAACTCTGATGATATCAAGGAACCAGACCAGAGCCAGGCAGGGTGTCATCAACTGGAAAAAGCCCAGGAGGAAGAAAGAGACCGGCCACTTTTTTGGACTTGTAGCATGGTTAGGAAAGACTGCTGAGTGGCACTCTCTTGCGCGCACTGCTCCCTTTTTTCACCTTTGAATCTCCTATGTACCATAAGTGTTTTTGGAATATTAAATATTACCAGATTATATTCAAAATTTGACTAAAATATTTATTTTTTATTGGTTAGACATAAAAGGAATATATTTGAAAGTTCAAAACAATCCACAATATATGTGTAATCTCAAATACTATTTACAGAATAATGTTGACATTGAATACTACAAAAATATCATATTATAATAACAACAGCAATTCAAAAAGAAATATATATTGCAATCTGGAATGTTTTTGATCTTGAATGTCTCTTTAGTACAGTATCCTTACATCAGGTCAAAAAATGTAATGGCTTAAGTCATTTCATGTAGAAATATTTTATTAGTAATATTTAGTATTTGATTAATTATCTTTATATAATTTATAATCGATTATTTTCCAATGCATGTTTTATGACTATAATATCCATATATGATTGGAATATTTCTAAATTTGTAACAATATAGAGCTTCCTCGGGAGATTTTCCTAGTATTCACTAAGGTATAAAGATTAACTGAAGATTGTGAAAATTTATAAGAACCTGATTTCTATATGAAGACTGGTGCAGGGCATTACAGTGTAATATTCTAAGAACATTTAAAAATCTTGTCCATTATATAAATTATCTGATGCTTTCTAATACTTGACCATCTGGTAATGATTGCAGACTTTCTTTTTATTTAAATGGTATCGTAAGTATTTATTCTGTGAAGACAATAAGGAACTGAGAATTGGGTAATAGTCATGCCATATTCTATATATTTGTAAAGTTTGTATACAGGATGGATTTTGTGGTTGCCTTAATGACTTTATTTATGGTCAAAGGACTTGCATGTTCCTTGACATATGTAAGATTTGTCACTGGTATGGATTCTATAATAAGGATGAACATGTTGGACTTGAGTACAGAAATATTCAGATGCTTAATATTTCTAAAAGTTTATTCATTGAGAATTCTCTCGTTAGTGTGAAGTGCTGAACTACAGGGAAAGGATTTGATATATATTTTACATCTGTAAGGTTTATCGCTAGTATGGATTCTGTTGTGAACTTGTAGAGTTGAGAATCTGGTAAAGGACTTGTCACATTCTTTACATCTGTAAGGTTTATCACCAGTATGAATTCTGCAATGAGCTTTAAAAGTTGATTTGTGGGTAAAGGATTTGCCACATTCTTCACATCTGTAAGGTTTATCACCAGTATGGATTCTATTGTGAACTTGAAGATTTGAGAACTGGGTAAAGGACTTGTCACATTCCTTACATCTGAAAGGTTTATCACCAGTATGGATTCTGTTGTGAACTTGTAGATTTGAGAATTTGGTAAAGGACTTGTCACATTCTTTACATCTGTAAGGTTTATCTCCAGTATGAATTCTGCAGTGAGCTGTAAGAGTTGATTTGTGGGTAAAGGATTTGCCACATTCTTCAAATCTGTAAGGTTTATCACCAATATGGATTCTGTAGTGCATTTGAAAGCTTGAGGACTGGGTAAAGGATTTGTCACATTCTTTACATCTGTAAGGTTTATCCCCAGAATGGATTCTGTTGTGAACTTGAAGATTTGAGAATTTGGTAAAGGACTTGTCACATTCTTTGTTGTCACAAAAGCCATATGTATATAAAGGATAAAAGGGCTTGGTCAGAAGTTATACAGATGCCAAAAGAGCATGGCTGCCAAACTAGAATACTATACCTTGCAAAATAATCAATCACCATAGATGGAATAAACAAGATATTTCATGACAAAGTCAGAATGAAAAAATATCTATCCACAAATCCATCATTACAGAAAGTATTAGAGGGAAAACTCCAAGCTAAGGACCCCAGATACACCCATGAAACCACAAACAATCAATAACCCCACAGAAGAATACTCCAGAGAAAGGAAATACAAACAAGTAACCACCAAAAATGGCATAAAATATCAATCAGTGGTCACTAATATACCTTAAAATCAATGGACTCAACTCTCCTATAAAACAAGACACACTAACAAGATGGATACAACAACAGAAGCTATCCTTCTGTTGCCTACAAGAAACACACCTCAACCGCAAAGACAGACACAGGCTTAGAGTAAAGGGTTGGGAAGAGATTTTCTAGTCAAATGGTCCTAAGAAACAAGCTGGGGTTGCCATCCTAATATATCTAACAAAGTAGACTTTAAGGTAAAAGCAATTAAAAGGGACCAAGATGGACATTACTTATTCATCACAGAAAAAATTGGTCAAGAGGAGATTTCAATCCTGAATATTTATGTCCCTAATATAAGGGGACCTACCTATGTAAAAGAAACACTACTAAAGCTCGAATCCCACATCAATTCTCAAACCCTAATAGTGGGAGACTTCAATACCCCACTTTCAACCCTGGATAGGTCATCAGGCAGAGACTCAACAGAGAAATAAGGAGTCTAACAGAGGTTATGATGCAAATGGATTTAATAGATAATTACAGAAACTTCCAACCAAATGCAAAGGAATATATTTATTTCTCAGCTTCTCATGGGACTTTTTACAAAATTGATCACCAAATTGGTCATAAAGAAAATATCAACAGATACAAAAAAAGTGAAAATAATCCCTTGTATCATATCAGATCTGCAGGGCCTAAAGTTAGTGTTCAAAAACATTAAAAGTCAAAGAAAGCCTACCAAGTAATGGAAACTAAACATCACTCAGCTGAAAAACCTCTGGGTCAAGGAAGAAATTAAGAAAGAAATCAAGGTCTTCCTGGAATTTAATGAAAAAGAATCCACAACGTATCCAAACCTGTGGGACACAATGAAAGCAGTATTAAGAGGAAAATACATAGTGCTAGATGACTATATGAAAAACCTAGAGAACTCCCACACTAGAGACCTAACAGCTCAGGTGAAAGCATTAGAACAATTAGAAGCGAACTCACCTAGAAGGAGTAGACAGAATGAAATAATCAAACTTAGAGCTGAAATCAATACAATTGAAACAAAAGGAACAATACAAAGAATCAATGAATCTAAGAGTTGGTTCTTTGAGAAAGTCAACAAGATAGTTAAGTCCTTATCCAAACTAATCAAAAAGCAGAGAAAGAGTGTCCAAATCAACAAAATCATAAATGAAACGGGGGACATAACAACAGACATCCAGGATATCCAGAGAATTATCAGATCATACTTTGAAAATCTTTATTCCACAAAAATGGAAAACCTAGAAGAAATGGACAGCTTTCTGAACATGAACCATTTACCAAAATCAAATGAAGATCAAATTAATTACCTAAACAGGCCAATAACCCATAAGGAAAATGAAGCTGTCATTAACAGCCTCCCCAAAATGAAAAGCCTTGGTCCACATGGTTTCTGTGCAGAATTCTACCAGACATTCAAAGAAGAATTATTACCATTACTCCTGAAAATATATCACACAGTAGAAACTGAAGGAATATTGCCAAATTCCTTTTATGAGGCCACAATATCACTAATACCCAAGCCACTCAAAGATACAACAAAGAAGGAGAATGACAGACCAATTTCCTTCTTGAAATTTGATGCTAAAATTCTCAACAAAATTTTAGCAAACCATATATAACAATATATACAAAATATAATTCACCGTGACCAAGAAGGCTTCATCCCAGAAATTCAGGGCTGGTTTAACATACGAAAAACTGTAAATATTATCCATCATATAAACTAACTAAGGGAACAAAACCACATGATCTTATACTTAGATGCTCAAAAAGCCTTTGTCAAAATCCAACACTCCTTTATTATTAAATCCCTGGAGAGATCAGGAATACAGGGAGATACCTAAATATAGTAAAGGCGATTTACAAGAAGTCGACAGCCAGTATCAAACTTAATGGAGAAAAACTCAAAGCAATCCCACTAAAGTCAGGAACTAGACAAGGATGTTCTCTCTCACCTTATCTATTCAATATAGTTCTCGAAGTTTTAGCTAAAACAATAAGAGAACAAAGAGAGATTAAGGGGATACAAATTGGAAAAGAAGAAGTGAAGTATCTCTATTTGCAGATGATATGATTGTATACATAAGGGACACACAAAATTCTTCCAAGTAACTGCTACGGCTGATAATCACCTTCAGCAATGTAGCAGGATACAAGATTAACTCAAAGAAATCAGAAGCCTTTCTATACACTAAAGATAGAAGAGCTTAAAAAGAAATAAGGGAAATATTACCCTTCATAGTAGCTGCAAATTATATTATATACCTTGGAGTAACTATAACCAAAGAACATATTTGACAAAAATTTTAAATCACTAAAGAAAGAAACTGAAGAGGATATCAGAAATTGGAAAGCTCTCCCATGTCCCTGGATAGGTAGGATCAACATAGTTAAAATCGCAATTGTATCAAAAGCAATCTACGGATTCAATGTACTGCCCATGAAAATCCCCACACAATATTTTTTTGAACTTGAAAGAACAATACTCACTTTCATTTGGAATGACAGGAAAGCCTGAATAGCCAAAACAATTTTGCTCAACAAAAGATCCTCAGGAGGCATCACAATCCCTGATTTCAAGTTATACTATAGTGCTACAGCAATAAAAACAACCTGGTACTGGCATAAAAACAGACTTGTGGATCAATGGAATAGAACTGAGGATACAGACGTTAACTCAAAAACCTATGAACACTTGATCTTACACAAACAGGCCCAAAATATGCAATGGTAAAAGGATTGAACAAATGGTGTTGTCATAGCTGGATATCAGTGCATAGAAAAATGCAAATAGATCCAAGCCTGTCACCCTGCACAAAACTCAAATCCAAGTGGATCAAATTCCTCAACATAAACGCAGCCACTTTAATCTTGATAGAAAAGAAATTGGGAAATACACATCTATAAGTAGACACAGGTGACCACTTCATAAATATAACACCAGTGGCACAGACACTAAAATCAACAATCAATAAGTGTAATCTCCTGAAGCTGAGATGCTTCTGTAAAGCCAAGGACACTGCCAGTAGACAAAACAACAGCCTTCAGAATGTGAAAAGATTTTCACCAACCCTACAAGTGATAGAGTACTGATCTTTAAGAAATATAAAGAACTCAGAATTCTGGAGCCCAAAACTTTGAATAATCCACTGAAAAAATTGGGTTCAGATCTAAAAACGGAATCCTCAGCAGAATTACAAATGGTAAAACGACCCTGAAAAAGTCCATATCCCCTTTAGCCATCAGAGAAATGCAAATCAAAGCAACTTTGAGATACCACTTGACACCTGTTAGATTGGCTAAGATAAAAGACACAGATGACGGCCTATGAGGGCGATGTTGTGGAGCAAGGGGAATACTCCATTTTTTGGTGGGAGTGACAGCCACTTTGGAATGCAGTGTGGGGGTTTCTCAGAAAATTGAGAATCAATCTCCCCAAGGACCCAGCAATACCACTTCTGGGTATATACCCTAAAGATGCACAGTCACACTCCAAAGGCATTAGCTCAACTATGTTCATAGCAGCATTATTTGTAATAGCAAGAACCTGGAAACAACCTAGATGTAACTCAACTGAAGAATGGTTTACCAAACTGTGGACCATTTACACAATGGAGTACTACTCAGCAATAAGAAAAGATGATATACTAAAATTCACAGGCAAATGGATGGATTTGGAGAATATCCTCCTGAGTGAGAAATCACAAACCCAGAAAGATAAGCAGTGGATATACTCACTCATTAATAGACTCTAAGCTAACTAACTAGCAAGAAAAAAGCAAAGCATGCCCCAGCTGCAAACCACAACCACTGAACAGCTTGGGATCAGAAACACCTTGGATCCCATTTCCCATATAGGAACACCTGACTCAGTCTTGAGTTTGGAGGGAAAACACTGGATCTTTCAGGAATGGAGGTTGAACTAAGCAATATTGGGATAGTGGGAACTTGGGACCACCTGCCACCTGCTGGGATTTGGGGGGATGTGGAGTTGTGGAGATGAGAGAATGACCTGATGTGGTAGTTAGAGGGATCTTTGAATAAGGATATACAAAGATAGAAAGTGTGACTTCTTTGTTCATAATAATAAAAGAAAAAAATTAGTATAGTGTTTGGCAATATTACCAAAATTAATTAAATTACAGATTCAATGCAATTTCCATCTATAATCAAATACAATTCTTCCCAGACCTGCAAAAACAATATTCAACTTCTAACAGAAAAACAAAAATTTGGGATTACCAGAACAATCACATTTAATAAAAGAACTTTTGGAGGAATCACAATTTCTGATTTCAAATTCTACTATACAGATATAGTAATAAAAACAACATGTTATTGGAATAAAAAGAGATATATTGATGAAATAATCAAACTGAAGTTCTTGATATAAACTCACATAGTTATGAACATTTGATTTTTGACAAATAAACAAAAAATATTCAATGGACAAAAATAAAGCATCTTCAACAAGTGGTGCTGGCATGACTAGATGGTGGCATGTAGAAAATTGCAAATAGATCAGTCTCTATCACCCTGCACAAAATTCAAGTCAAAGTGCATCAAAGACCTTAATATAATACCAGTAAAACTCAATATGATAAATAAAAGTGGAAAATACTCTGGAACAAATTGGTAGAGGGCATCACTTCTTAAATATAACACCAGTACCACAGACACTAAAATAACAATTAATAAGTGGGACCCTCTAAAAAATAAGATGCTTTTGTGAGGCAAAATGCATGGTCAATAAGATAAAGTAACAGCTTACAGAATGAGAAAAGATCTTCAACAATCCTATCTCTGACCAAGGGATGACCTTTAAGATATATAAAGAACTAAAACAACCTCAATATAAAAAAAGCAAATAACCTAGTTAAAAATGGGGTACAGATATCAACAGAGAATTCTCAGCAAAAGAATCGGGAAAGGCTGAGTGATAATTGAGAAATTGCTCAACATCCTTAGGTATTATGAAAATGCAAAACTGAAATACCATCTAACACTTGTCAGAATGGCTTAGATCACTAACACTAATAAAAGGCTGCTGGAGGGGTTGTGGGATAAGGGAAACACTCTTCTATTGCAGGTGACAATATAAACTTTTACAAACAGTTTCAAAATCAATATGAGGCTTACAAAAAGTGGGAATCAATCATCTTAATTATCCAGCTATACTACTCTTGAGCATATGCCCAAAGAATTTACATTTTTACCTCAAGGACATTTGCTCAAGTATGTTCATAGCAACAAGAACATGAAAATCTAGATGTCCCTCAAGTGAAGAATAGATTAAAGAAATGTTGTATATTTACCAAAAAAGTGATGGGAATAGAACATGAGTGAATAAGATGGTTGAGCGGGGGAAGGGACAGAGAGGGACAACAATTGATAGAGGTAGCTCTTGTGGGGCTAGAGTGAAATCAGGCATTATGGATATACCCAAGAACTTACAAAGATGACCCCAGCTAAGATTCTAAGAAATAGTTGAGAGGCTACCTAAACTGACTTTTCCCTATAATTAAATTGAGAACCATCATAATTGTGAAAACTTCATCCAGAAACTGATAGAAGCAGATGCACAGATCCACAGCTAAGGACTGGGTCAAGCTCCCATTTTTGGCTAAGAGAGAAATGAGAGATTATATGCACAAGAGGATCAAAATCATTATGAAAAAACTCACAGGAATGGCTGACTGTACCTATTGTTAGCTCACTAATTCTGAACTGACACCTTGGAATCTCTATGTGACTAAACTAGGCCTTAGGAATGTGAATAACACCTGCATGGCATGGGCATTTTATGGGGTCTCTGGCAGTGGAACCAGAATTTATTCCTGCACATGAACTGGCTTCTTGGAGTCCATTTTCTTTAGAGAAACTTCTTGCTTATCCTTGATACCAGGGGAAGGACTTGAACCTATCTGAACTTGGCATAATAAATTGTATTAAATTACTCTTTCAGTCCTTACCCTATCTGAAAAAACATATTGGGGGAAGTGTTGGGGAAAGCTGGAAGATGCCTGGGACAAAGAAATGGAAAGGAAATGGTGGTGGGTACGTTAAGAAAACATTTAAATTAAAAATTGAGGAATCTATTTTTTGAGATTACTTTAAATGAAGAATATCTTCATAAATCGCATGATATATCTGAGTTTCTCTTTGCCTTTATTGTACCTCCTATGTCAATGCAATAAAGAATAATCTGACTTACCTTTTTCTTTGTCTACTGTCTTGCCTGTGCTCACATTCCAGGGCTCTTGAAATTGTTGAAGAGAGTTGATCAGGTTTGGTTTTGACACAGTAAGACCTTTGTATTTGAAGAAACATGTTACTCTTTCTGGTAGTAATAATAATAGTACATTGGTTTCTAGTATACCACTATTAACATTAAATAAGAAGTTTAAGTTTCTAAATTTCCTAATTGTCATTTGCTGATATTTTAAAATATTCAAAAACACATTTGTTAATATTTATACCTTGGGTTTCTTTTCAAATTACTACTGAATGCTAATTCAAGTACTGAAAAACATTAAGATACAGATCATAATTTAATCTATGAAGTAACTAACTGAAAGATAAAATTTCCTATTAAAAATTTGAGAATTCTTTTCACCTTTAGGACACATGAATATAATGCCAAAATATTGTTAATTAAATGCTGTGCCTTACATGATGAATTCCAAAATATGTTTGATTAAATTAGCATGTGTATGTCAATAAAATAACTAAACCACACAGTAAAACATAACTAAATGAAATAACCATAGTAAACAAGAAATGATGAAATAAAAATGCACTCACCCACAGAGACAAGGTTGCTTTAGTTCTCTAACATGACATCTCTGTACAAAGCCCTTTGTTCCAAATCTAGATATGCCCATTCCTCTTGAGAGAAATCTATGGCCACATCCTCAAATGTCAACATGCCCTGTTTTGAAAGATAATGGTTGTATCATGTACCTAGGCAAAAGAATCTTTCCTTCACCTAAGATATCACAAGAAAAGTAAAGAAATTTATCTGTTTTTATGTTAGCATTAATTTTAAAATATATTCTGAATTATACTTTATAATAACAAAGCTTTATCCTTGAAATATGAAACTTCAAATACTGTGAGACTGATATAGTTTTAGATATATTGGCTGCAATGTGGTGTGTTGTTGTAGACAAAGTCAGCGTGAATGACAAGTCAAAGCCTTCTATTCCTAACCAAAACTGGTTGTTGGTGTAACAGTTGGCTGCAAAGTTATGAACTATGCCAATACATCCATAGCTGGATACACTCCCAAGATTACATTGTGGAGTCTTAGGCAGAACTTCCATATTCAATAAAGAAACAGAGATTTTCTAATCCATGTCTCCAGTGACAATAGTGGGAAGAACCAGGAAAGAACTGACTCCTATACCCATACATTGACACTATATGTGCATTGAGCTTGGGAGGGATTTGCTACTAAGACTTTATTATATGCTGAGAACACTATGGAAAAACAGATAAGCAACAAGTGCAGACAGTAGATTGAGTAGATGATGAAGGCCATGCTATTCTGAAGTTGACTCTCTGAAGCTTTAGTATTCCATGTATATGTCTAGTAAAACAGAAGAATGTGAGCAATAATATTCAGCTCAACTGTATCAAGAAGATGACAATACCTCAAAAGAAATTATTTTAAATGTTCTACTGACTACAATCCCACAAGTCTGTTTTCAAGTTTAATTTGGAATCAAAAACTGTAATATGTCCTTCAGCACACTTTACTATGTAAGGCATCACAAAGGAAAGATTAAAGTTAAAAAAGTCCAGGTATTTCATTCTCTTATGGACAATGTAAAATTTTATTTATTTTATTTTCCATATTCTATATCTATAATTTTCCAATATGTTCACTAGTGTACTTACATAACTTAATTATTTCTCATTAATTTTTATGTTCTTATATTTTTAATTTATGTTTTATGGCCTTTCTGTGTCTTATAATGCCCTATTTTCTTTTTTTCATTCCTTTATTTTCCTTACCATTTTTATATTCTCTTCCATACATCTTTGTCATCCTTTTCTCTAATTTAACTGTAGTTTCCAAAAGCTCTGGACCTAATAACCACTGTAGATCCTAAGCATATTGCAACTGTTTAGTTTTATCCATATTTGTCTCCTTGGATTATTTTTAGTGGGTTTAATACTGATTTCTGATATAAAAAATTATTTATTCTGATATTATTAATAACTTTTAAGGCATACCTTCATCTTGTTACTTTGTCAAGTCAAAGCTTCTAAAAAATTTGTGACATTTATAAATAATATTTATAAATAATGCAATTGGTATTCAGTATTGTTCTATAAATTAGTAATCAACCACATATGTAGAAAAAAAGAATTTGTCCTAGCATAATTAGTTTTTGAATGGTTAATCCTAAGTGGGATAGCTTTATTACTTTCAAAATACAGGGAATATTTCAAAGGAGGTATTACAAAATTTATTGGAGCCAGAGGTTTTGGAAGGTTAATTTTATATTCAGTGTTCTGGATATGAGACTTCCACATTCTAGATATGAGATAACCAATATGAAATTAAAACAGATGTGTATATCTTTAAAATTTTTGTAGAAGATAAAAAACTTCATTGTTCTTTTCTGGAGAAAAGAGAGATTTACAAGGCCACACAATACTTTGAGACTCAATTGACCTTAAATGTTTCATTGTAAAGCAGAAGTAATTTTCTTTAGTGTAGTACTCACTAGTAAATTGGAGGTGCTAGAGTAAATATTTCCATAACTAATTTCATAAAAAAGCATTTTAAATTTTGGTGTGTCTCACACAAAAAAGTACTGGAACATGTGAGAGTCACTAATTGGTTAAAAACAAATCAATTAGGTTTTGTATTTCTTTTTTTTTTATAAGTTCAGTGATTTTCTGTTCATTTTTTCATGAAAAAGGGGTTTAATTTCCTAAAAAAATGTGAAATAGAGTGACAAGGAAAAAATGAAGTATGTCACAATGCCTTTGTGTAGAATAAATAGTGTTGAGATCAAATGAACAACAGAACACTATATTAAATGTAATCTCCAGATTCCAAGGTGTTTAGTGATTGCTGTTCGCAGCTTGCATGGTTGTATTGAATAATATATATTCAAGAAATAAACTCTAGATATGTACATTCAAACAGTAGGAACAATAGGTGCCCTTCCCAACAGCTTTTCAAAGTCAGACCTACACTAAAATCAATAGCTGGAATATATACAACAAAAACAAATCTAATATCTATATCCCTGATTAACATAGACTCTAAAGTACTCAACAATATAGCTAAAACTATTCAGATCTTTAGAATAAAGATAATATGTATATATCTTATATATGAATAACTTTTCTCTTTCTATGAAGACATGATGATTTATTAGAAAATATATGGTGAATATGAATATTGGTTATAAGTATAAAACTACAAATTCTACTTTACAACACGTACACAACTCACTGTGCAAGGAGACATGGAGTTGCTGCTAACACCGAGTTTTGCCCATTACCTGGCATAATTTTTGTGATATAATTTTAGTCTGCACTTTATCAAATGAGAAACATAAACCCCCAGCCAGTTACAAATGTTTTCATCTAAATGCTGTCCTGCCTGCAAGAAATGTCAATGCAATGAGGGTTAAAAAATAGAAAAAAAAAATGTGGGAGTAACCAACCCATACCTGATTGAAAATAAGACTTACTTATCTTACAGGATGAAACTCAGAGTGAACAGTGCTTGGATGACCAACTACCTGAGACTATATCTTCCTAGTACCTATGGTAAAACCAAACACTGCTTACTAAAACAACACAGTAACAACAAAATTACCATTAAATAACTCCTGATTTCACAATTGTCATTACACAACATTCATAGATCAGAGCCTTGCTCAATGATCATCAGAAAAGCCCCCTTTTGTTGCAGATGAAAACAAAGTGAGATCACAGTTCATAGCAGTTGGAGTTCTAGTGCTGAAGGAGGAGTGATTACATGCTGTAATCACAAATCCAGAAGCAATCTCCAATTGATAACCACTTGCAAACAAAAATTTAGTTTTCTCCACGATATCTCACTGAGGAATCAAACTACTCTTGAAGGTAACCTTAAGTGGAAGATAGCCAACCTCACACAAATTCAATACTATCTTTGACATTTCTATTTCTCCTAATATTGTGTCAAGACTTTAGCATTTTTAAATTCTTTTTTTATATTTCAATATGACTTATTTTAAAGAATTTACATTTTATCTTCCTATCTTTATATATTATATTTATATAGAAATATATATTATAGCTTCTAGTTAAACATTTTGATGGAATTTTTGATTATACAACAGCTGTGCCTCTGTGTCTCTATCTGTTTTATTTTGGTTATTTAGGAGTCTTTCTTCTTTATATTTTGTTTCATTATAGTATGTTTATTTTGGTTTCATGCATTATAAAATTGTATTATGTTTATCATGTTACATATATTATATAAATTGTATTTCTTATGCTATATAGTTAATTTATGTTTTTTTTATCATCTTTTAGAATCCTTTTTGTTTTCGAGTAAGAGACATCAATAGAGAAAATGTATATTGAAGGAAAGTTGTGGAGAAACTGCGAGAAGTAAAGAGAAAAGAACATAATGAGAATATAATATATTAGGGAAAAACTTTTCACTAAAAGAAAAAATAAACATAAAGTACATCTATTTTTTATAAATTTTCACAGGTAAACAACAGAGTCTGTAGGGTGAAGGGCATGAGATTCTCCTGTTCCTGTACAGTGGACCAAAGCAAAACAATTAGTGTAATGTTAAGTTTTTGCATGAGATATGATGATTAATGCACATCATTTGTTCAAGACTTTAAAATAACCATAGCTCATCACAGGAATTCAACATAATGCAGTGATTTTAGTCTATCTTAGTCAGAGAATGAAACACTATATACAAAACAAGGCATAGAAGGGAGAAAATAGTTATCTCTCTAGTGGTAACCTTTGTTATACAGCATCAGTACATTTGAATTTAGTGAGCATCAATACATTGAAATAAAGTGATGACATGACCACAAATGATTACATCAAAATGGCTGAGATAGTGATGTTCTAAGAAAGAAACCAATAAACAATATTGTTATCAGATTAGTAAACATAACCAGCTTTGTTCTAAGTTCAAGCTACGTATATCTGCCACATTCTAGACTCTCAAATATTTACATATTTAGGCTTGAGGACTAGGAGAGTATGCCATTTATATTTCTATGTTTTTATAAATATAAATTATACTAAGAATATACTCCATGTATTGTAATGTACACTTTCAGAGGACAGTGAATTAACAGAACTCTCAGATGGAATCCATGTCATACATTTGGACTTCCTCTTGATATCTGAGGCCTTAGCACTGTTGGAATTGAGTATCAACAAGTTTCAGGATTTATCTGACACAATGGAGACTTCAGAAATAAAACTTCAGTGAAATTAGAATGTATGTCCTGGTAAAACTGAGCTGGAAAGAACAGAATAGAGGAAAGTACTCAGTCTCTAAAAAATATGTGTTTAAGACTCAATAATGACACTCATAACAAGACAATTCAAGCAAAATTTACTAGAAATGAACTATTTATGCAAGAAAATGAGAAGCATATGTGCAAAGGTGTACAATGGAAATACATAATCTTTTAGATAAAATAAAGCTTAGCCTCTGAGAAGAGACATACTCACAATAGACTTTGCCATCTCCTCTTGAGGCTCTCCTAAGAGTTTTTGATTCAGGGAAAATCACTTGCTTTATTATCTCTTAGAATCTCTCTTGAGGATTTTTTAAAAGAATTAACAAAACCCACTACATCTGTTACCAGCACCCTTACAGTCTGCTTAGCCTCAGAGTGCAAGAGAGAGCCCACTCCTGTTTTTGTTATGTTGATGCTCAAGAACCTAAGTTGTATACAGAGATGAAAATGTTGAGATTCTTGCTGTGTTCTGGTTGTCTGTTAAGCTTTCAAGATCTGCAATGAATATTGGGACTATACTGACCTATTCCTCCCAACCCAGGCTGAGCAGAGCCAGGGAAACAAAGCCTGAACTCACGGTCAGCCAGAAATCATTATGGCTGATTACGATTCTCACCTTGTTTCACTGACAATATTTATTAAGATGTTGGGGCTGCTGCTTAGATTAGCAGATGTAGGCTGTGAATGAGGCACAAGTAAAAGCAATTTCATCAAATGGCTCTGGAGTCTTAATTGACAGCCTGGGTTGAGAACTATTAAGGAAAGTTAACTCTTAGGATGCCTTTTGTATCTGAATTATTAATGAAATGGATTGAAAAAAGATGAAAGAGCTAGCTAGCAATATATCCGAGCCAATGGCCAA
>PVIH01007393.1:0-18290 GCA_004025045.1 Sigmodon hispidus
AGATATATAAAGAGCTCAAGAATTTAGATCACAAAACCTTGAATAACCCTATCAAAAAATGGGGTTCAGATCTAAAAAGGGAATTCTCAGCAGAGGAACTACGAATGGCTGAAAGGCACCTGAAAAAGTGCTCTTCATCTTTAGCCATCAGAGAAATGCAAATCAAAACAACTTTGAGATACCACCTAACACCTGTTAGGTTGGCTAAGATAAAAGGCACAGATGACAGCCTATGCTGGAGAGGATGCGGAGCAAGGGGAACACTCCTCCATTGTTGGTAGGAGTGTAAGTTGTTCAGCCACCTTGGAATGCAATATGGAGGTTTCTCAGAAAATTGAGAATCAATCTCCCAAGGACCCAGCAATACCACTTCTGGGTGTATACCCTAAAGAGGCACAGTCACAGTCCAAAGGTATTAGCTCAACTATGTTCATGCAGCATTATTTGTAATAGCAAGAACCTGGAAACAACCTAGATGTCCCTCAACTGAAGAATGGATTAACAAACTGTGGTACATCTACACAATGGAATACTACTTAGCAGTAAGAAAAAATGATATCCTAAAATTCGCAGGCAAATGGATGGATTTGGAGAATATCCTCCTGAGCGAAGTATCACAAACTCACAGAGATATTGATTTTCAAAAAACAATAAAAAATAGAAAAAGAGGATAGGGATTATGAGGAGGAGTTCCACAGAGATGGCTAGCTGGAGCTCTGGAGAGCTCAGTGTATCAAGAACAGCCATCTGGGAACCATCTGGAAAAATGAGTTAGGACCTCCAAGGGTAGGCAATTGTGGATGGCACAGGCAGTATGTGGAGCCTCTAGGAGTGGGATCAGACTGAGTTTCTTTGCATGGGCTGGCAACTAGGTGCCCATCCCCTGCAAAGTGGCACCTAACCTAGTCTTGATATTGGTTTGAGGAAATTGGATCTGCCTGGAGTGGGTGATCCACACTGAGCTGACTCACCTGGGGACTTCTTGCACTGATTGGAGAAGGAATTGGGGATGGAGTGGGGACAGACTGAAGGTGGTCTGGGAGGGAGTGGGAGGAGGTAAGGGAAGGCAAGCAGGGGAATACATATAAAAATAGTTTTTCTTAAATAAATTTAAAAAAGAAAAATATATACAATCAATGGAAATTCCAATAGCTATGTTTAATGGCCATTATTGCCTATTTACCTATTAAGTTTTTTCCAGAAAATGCATATAATAGAACTATGTTTGAAAAGCCTGAACTACTAAAAATACTTTAAATTGTCGAATTTCATTGAATGATTATTTTAGTATTTATGCTTTGGAAAAAATCTTCAGTGCTGCCTAGACAGCAACCCTTCAACTACCATTGCAAATAAAGCATCATCACTGCAGAATACCCCTGCAGGACAAACTTGCTCTGAAGTTGGCCTGGACATTACTCGCATGTGAAGCTTATTCCTTTTCAGATTCTGTATCTGAATAAATATGATGTGTTTTCCTGTTTTCCAGAACTTTTTTTCTCATTATCTCTATCTTCATGCTTTGTAAAAAGAGATAGTTTCACTATCATTTTATTCAGCCATATAGAAAAATAAAGTCTTGAAATTTGAAGGAAACTAAATGTAACTGGAAAATATTAAGTGAGGCTATCATAGCTCAGGATGAATATGCTGTATGTTTTTCACATATACAAACCTTAGCTTCTATTTTTGAATATGCATATTAAGGTTGTAGTGTGAGCAGAGGTCAGAAACTGAGAAAGGGGCCAATGAGATAAGAATAAAGTTGATTGAAATAAGCACAGTTAATAGGGAAATAGAACATATGTGATATGAAAATGCAAGGAAATAAATGGTGTGGAATAGTATGTACTATGGGTGAGAGAGAGAGCAAAAGAGAGAGAGAGAGAGAGAGAGAGAGAGAGAGAGAGAGAGAGAGAGAGAGCAGAAATATAGATGGAGAACAACACAGATTGGGTGATGGTAATCAGCAAATAAAAAGTCTGTCTGATGATAAAAGAATGAAATTGGTTGCCTTGGAGGCTAATTATTTTTAAAAGTGAAATTAAGAAATGAAATGATGTTTGTTGAAGAAGTACAACCACTGGAGCTATATTCTCATCGTCCATGTAAAAGCTGCTAGAAATGTGCAGAGGACTATACAGAGTAATCCGTAGGTTCTGTGATCAGTTACACTAGCCTATCTATCTCTAGGTTCAGTGCAAATTTGTTTATTTGTTTGTTTTGTAAGTCAGTGAGTGATGAGAGGTAGACCATTTTCTTGTCTAGGAAGCCAAACTGGTGCATTTTCTTCCAGAAGGGGGCTGATAAGATTCAGAATATAAGCAACTTTAGTTTTAGGGCGTTGATTCTCATAGGAGATGTTAAGATCCTGTCTTAGTTACGGTTTCTATAGCTGAGAAGAAACACTATGATGATGGCAACTTGTATAAATAAAACATTTAATTGGGGCTGACATAAAGTTTCAGAGGTTTAGTTCATTATCATCATAGAGGGACATGGTGGCATAAAGGGAGACATGGTGCTGGAGAAGGAGCTAAGACTTCTATATCTTGATCACTAAGCATAGATTGATTATATATAATACCTCAATGTCTACCTGCACAGAGATGCACTTCCTCCACCGAAGCCACATCTACTCCAATAAGGCCATAACTCTTAATAGTGTAACTCTCTATTTACCAGTCATGTATATGCAAACAATACATGAGTCTAGAAGGGCCATACTAATTCAAACCACTGCAGCCATTCACAAGGTTTGAAGCATGACATAGGAGCAGATACAATGGTAAAGGCACTTGATGCAAAGTTTGGTGGTCTTAGTTTAGTCTTCAAGATTTTCTTGCTACAAAGAGAGAATCAGCTAGTTCAACTTAATGCTTTGGAGCTTTATGCAAAAGTGGAATACATGATTGTGTGAAATGGACACCACACACACACACACACACACACACACACACCACCACCACCACCACCACCACCACCACCACCACCACCACCACACTAAATAAATCAATGTCAAAGATGAAATGTAAAAAAACTACTCCGGGAGACCCTTTGACCAACTAAGCTCTTAAAATAAATGGTTTTACACGTTAAGATGCCTTACAGAAAGCTCTCTGGCAATAGATTTTATGAGTCACCTCTTCTTATTCATTCTGAGTGATCTTTGTGGTAAGAGTTTCTGCTTCAGTCTTTCTTCCATATTCCAGAGGTTTGGACCTGCTGGCAGCCCCACTACGGCTTAACCCCAAATAACC
Source organism: Sigmodon hispidus (assembly GCA_004025045.1). NCBI lineage: Eukaryota > Metazoa > Chordata > Mammalia > Rodentia > Cricetidae > Sigmodon > Sigmodon hispidus. Next base: position 3,261 of record PVIH01007393.1, read on the forward strand.
ACACAAAGGCTTGTATTAATTACATGCTGCATGGCCTACAGCTCAGGCGTATTGCTATCTAGCTCTTGCATCTTAACTCAATTCATTATTTTTTTCTTGTTTAGCCGTGTGGCTTCATAAATTTTCTCAGAGAAGCATTCTGGTCTTCTTTCCTTTGATTTTTACTAAACCAGTAGGAGGGGCAAATATCTACAATGTCAAAGAGTATAATCTCACATCAGATCTCCTCATAGCTACCTTTGATCTGTTCATGGTCCCCTAAATTTTTTGACTTCTGAGTTTTTGGAAGCCCAGTAAATACATTGCTTTGTCACGTTTGTCTTTGGTAGAATCTTCATTTTGACCTATAATTGTTTATCTACTTGGGGGAAAATTAACATTTCACATTAGAGTATCAATTTCTGACTTCTGTATGATGTGCATTTACTCAGAGAGTGTGGAGGGCTTCTTTCCCAATGTTTCTTCTTGCTCCAAAATGACTTTGTTATTGACAGCACTTTAAAATTCCCTTAATGATTTTAGCTTAAACTTTATTTTGCAAACAGTGGAACATTTTCCCCTCAGATTAATGCAACTTCTTAATGATTGTGATGGAGAGTAGGAGAACAAACAGTATCTTTCATTTATCTATAATGATATGAGCAATTTGACTGCACAGTTTATTCTTATGCATATAACTCTTCATTCCACATCTTTTATAAAAGATAGAAAAATTATTTTTTATATTACTATCCTGTCCACAAGTATCATGGCTTATAATAAGGTATTTTCCTTCCATTCCTGTTATCAACTTCAAAAAATTAACCAAAAAGTTAAACTGAATGATTCCTTCGATTTCTGTGTCTCAGAATTTTTTTTCATATTGCTTTAACTAGCTTTAAAGTGAATAAATAATTTATTAAATATATTTAGCAAATAAAAGTCATATAATTATGTGGAAAATGCACACACCAGCATTGCTTCACATATTTTTTTAAGTTTTTTTTCCAACCAAAAAGAAAAAAAGATGTCTTAGGATGTACTATGCACTCTCATTGCTTAAATAAGGTAGAGCTGAATGCCTTATAATCCTGTTGCTTTGGTTACTACATGCAAACTCTGCCCTTTGTTCTTTTTGCTCTTTTACCCAGAGGAGTCTATCAAGAGACTATATACAGAAAAATCTACTAAAATACATTTTTAAAAGCAACTCTGAGAACTTAGTGACCTGCAAAAGCGTTACTTATGAAACTAATGACCTAAGAATGCCTTTAAACCACACAACATTTAATATAGCAGAGAGACCCTTGAAATGGACATACAAGCACTGATCCAGACAGGAGATTAAATAGCACAATATATTAAAGGCATAAGGTATAATAGAAGTTCGAGTGTTTTACTGAGTCCAATATTTCAGTCACTAGTAGAAAAATTCAGCTCTGTTTGTTCCTTCTTTCCTTTCTTCCTTCTTCCCTTTTTTCATTCTTTGATAGTATATTATAATTTCTTTGTTTCTCTTTTCAATTAATTTATGCTATATAACAAATAAACCATAGTAAAAATTTTAATCACAAATCCAATATTGATTATTGGAAATGAAATATATCTTAACACTAAACTAACTAGGATTTTATTGGTTTCTTACTGCAATTCTTATTGCAACCAAATACATGCACAGAGTATTTGGATATGTGCATACAGGGTTCTATTTAACACTTAAAAAATAACAATGATTTCTAATGATGACCTTAAAACATAGTGATTTGAGTACAAATTAGTTCTAGCAATGTCTCATTTTAAAAACATAGTATTATTTTATGTTACACATAAATCCTTAGACTTTTAAATGCTAATCAACAAATACTGAAATTTTAGAGCCAAGTGACAGAAGCAAAAAGAGAATTCCACAGCATTTAAGTAAAAATTAAATCAATAAATGAAGTTTTATTAATGTGAAAGACAACAGTTTTAGTTTATTTGACAGGAGAAAAATGTTGTTATGTTGTCTTCTATTTAGAAGAGAAGAGCAGAGGTAAAGTATGCATATTAAATTTGAACCTAAAAATTTTTAATACCAAAACATCCCTAAAGCTTTCCAATTTATTTTTAAACAAAATATTATCTTCAGTGTGCAGTTTAATAGACATCATTAGAAATTATAAATAAGCAGTTACAGTGCTGAACAGGATCAGAAACTATCTGTACATGATAGTAGTCTACACAGTGTGTTTTCTGTTTACATAATCAACTGGTTATTTATATTTCTACCTCATCATAATTAAAGATAAATGGTTTTTATTATGCAATTTATCTTTCTCAGAAAAACTTTACAAAGGTTCTCAACATGCCTCAAATTTAAAAATAATTATAAAATAGCTCATCTCAGATTTCCTTACTAATTCAGGGTTACTAGACGAAGTAAAACATATTTATATTATTACATTTTTAGTCTTTGTACCAGCCATTTATCCTAAGGACATGAAGGTTTAAATTTAACAGTGTTATTTTCATAAAATATTTTGAACTTTTTCATTTTTGCATTTTGATGTCATTTAATGTGAAATAAATTAAAATTTGGTGCAATATAATTTATTTGAAGAGAAAATTTATTTATCTATTCAGGTTTCTCCTACCCACCCTCAATTTTTAGCAATTGTGCTTAAACATTCATGGTGTAACTATCCATTCAACTTTCATAGCCTACTTTCTGAAACTTTATATGTATAGTTACACAATGCCATGATATTGAATAATTAAATATTACTATTTACTTCTTTATGTTTATATAGTTTCATATTTACATATTTACTATTACCATACAGGTCAGAGTTTGAACTTGCTGTGGCCACTTTTACTCACAAAAATTGACTCAGATGTTTATATTCATTTCATTCTGTTTGGCCAATGTCTCAGGTACATTGCTAGCTATGTATTTCATCTTAATTTAATCCATTTTCATTAATCTATCTGGCTATGCTGTCCATAGGTTGGCCCAGCTCACCTAGGTTCTACATGCTTCTTCTTTGGCAGCTGGATGGAGTCTGTCTGACTCAGCACTCCTCATACCTGAACATCAATTTCCACGCCTAACTCCACAGCACCTGACACAGGCAAAAATAGTTCTTCTATTTATAGCATACATGTAGAACATTCCTACCATACTTCCTCTTTTCTGTTTAATCAAAAGGAAGGTTTCATAGCAAACCTTGTAATAGCAAAATTACATAAAATGAAAAAGCTATTAAACAAGAGTTACAGCTATAATATCTAGTCTATTTGTAATTCACAAAATTAAAGAAAATATTCTGTTTTCTACCTTATCATGAGAGTCTAGAGTTTCCTATACAATACACATTTTTAAATAACTAAGAAAAACTATACATATAGTTGTCAAATCTTCAACTATATCAAAGATCACAGAAGGATAAAATATTACACAAATAAACAGGAAGTAAAAGCAACTTCCAAATTTTAGAAATGACAAAGATGACTCCTGTCTGGATAGTCACACAAAGTTCCTTTATAATTTTGGGGCTTCCATCTACAGCCTGTATGCTCAAAGTCTCTGGCATACATTTCAGTGATGCAGGAAATCTGGCATAGTCTGTCAGTCATTTCTCTTTGTGTCCTGAAGAATGCCTGTCAATTTTCTCTTCAAAACAGGAATCTCAATGAGCTTCATAGTTTGTTCTACCAAAGTTCAGAGGTCACTCTCCTATTGAACCTGCATGTCTAGTTTATACAGCATATTGTCAAGCAGTCAATACAAGAACAGTGTCTTGTCCAGTTGCTAATTGTTGCCACAAAGTAAATTCCATGTAGAGATTTTTCATTGTCCATAATTCTTTTGAAATACATTGGTGCTGCCAGGAATAGACTTGTCTTACTGTCCAGAAAAGTTCAAGTTCTTAAAATATTTTCATGCCATAATCTGTAGGTCTTAGAAGTGTTTGAAGATTACCTATCTAATTGAAATATATCTTTGTATACCTACAAAAACTAATAACATGGTTATAAGTTTGGCTATCATAGATGGATATTAATCTGCATTTCTTAATTACACATTGCCATTTTAAATGAGTTTCATAAACATTATACCTTAAACAAGAGTAGAAGAAACATACAGCATAACAAAATTGACCTTAAATTTGTATCAATAAACCAAAATCCACCTATCTATTTAAATCTTTCCTATATCATATCTCCCCCCTTTTTTAAAAAAGAGATTGACTATGACCATTTACCACTTATAATGAAAACAAAGGTTTATAAGCAATATTTTGGAAATTTGGGCACAGCAATTCACATTACTGCTTCCTGCTGATTAAGGGGCATTGACAATCTTACAAGGGTCCTGAGCCTGGATGTAAATCTTAACTGGCATCCTGGAAGTTGATTTTCCCATTAGAGAATGTTCAGGTGACCTTGGCAAATGAAGCCATATTTGCCTAGAAACAATCTACAGGTTTTAATCTTCTGTGGAAACAAAAGTAGAAATTCTTTTCCAAAGTAACATATCCTTATAAACAGATTTCAAAGTCAAGATATCTTTAAAATATATATGTTTGTTTAACTTAATGACCTTTGCAATTAATTTTCTTTTTCCAGTAAGTTCACTAAGAGCTAAAAAATAAAACACAATAATAACCATAATTTGGACTCTTTGTATATTTTACATCTTTATAGAGTGTATTATATTTGTATACTCTATTTCTCTTTTTTAAGGACTTTCTCTACCCTCTTTCTTTCTTCTCTGAAGCCTATGAATGTTTTATACACATTGTAAACCTCTTTAGAGGTTTGGTTGAGTCTAAATGCATTTAGTTGAGAATTCTTAATCATTTTCTAACCAGAAGAGCTTTTAAAACGTTAGCACTGACTCTGCGCCACTTGGTGGCTTTTCAACATGGTGGACGTGCCAGCTGAATTTCTGCTCACTGCCAGCAAACAGGGCAGACCCTAGAAAATACTGCTACCAAAAAAAAAAAAAAATTTTGACTTTGTTTCCTTTCTGTTCAATATAAGCAGAAAACTTAAATGAATCACACTAATGCTGAGTCTTCTGTGAGAGTTCCACTAGACATTCAGCTTCCTCCCAGAGAGAGTAGAAACCAAACCAGGTCAGTGTTTCCAGGCCTCAATCAATCCTGGTCACACCCCATTAGAGAATGGATCTTCTTAGTCATTAGGATTTGTCCAGGTTACTAGTGCTTCCTTTGATAACCCCAGAATCCCACTACATCTCTCCCTTTTGTCTAACTAATAAAAGCTTAAACTAAGTATAAGACTATATACTATAAAGATCATCACAAGATAGTGTCTAGGAGAGGGAAAGGCACTAACATAAGTAAGATAACACTACAACTAACAAACAACAAATATAAGATTTAACTCAAATTTCTAAAATATAGATAAGTGGTAATGTACAGGGATTACTTCAATGCTGTGTATCTAGAATAATAAGAATCCAATAGTGAATGTTCTTTGCTGAAATATAAAAGGATAGTAACCTTAACTATCTTCACAACCATCAAGAACTGAGAGGAAAAATATATTACGTGAAGGTTGAAAACATGAGAGAATAATTTCCAATATTTAGAAGGGGACAATGACAGTTTACTAACTGGACAGTCATCCATGTCTATAAAATATTGCTTTTGTTTCTTCTCTGTAAAATTTGTCGCATTCTACTCAGAGTTAAATAGAAAATACTGTAGAGTAATTAGAACATGAGATCAATGACACTCTCATAGTTTGAGACATAGAAAGTTTGATGTAAATTGCCATTATTCCCATTATTTTTGGAGTACTAAGTTCTATAGAAACCATATAGTCTTGATTTTTCATGTTGTTTGTGTTTTTTCAGTGGAAACTAGTCTTCAGTTTTTAGATTATTAGTAGTGCTATGAGTAACTTTCATATCTTTGTTGAGTGGATATTTGAAATTCTATTGTTACTGTAACTAAACAGGTTTTAGACCACCTAAGTGGTCATTGGGGTCCATTTATAGTGTCAATCAATATTAATAAGCCAAAACAGTATTAGAAGTGGCCCCTGTGGAGCTAGGTCTAGCTGTTGCTACTGCCCGCAGGAACATTCTTTTTATCGAGATGATTCAGACTTAAGACCTTCAGAATTTCATGGAGTAAACAGAGAATTATGTTTGCGGTATTATCATGGCTTGGTGAGATGAATTACTAGAGAGTTGGGTTTGCAGTGGGGGCCAATTAGGTTCTAAGGTTATAAGGTTGGTTTTGCAGCATGGTTAGGTAGTACAGTGTTGGGTAGGTGCACAAAACTCTTTGTGATCATTCAGTTTAAAACATGGAGTTGAGATTAAAGTTATATGCTGTTACAGGCAGAAGTGCATGAAGAGATGGCCAGGTAATGGGTAAAAATCTAGTTTTAAATTCTGTAAACAAAAAGATATGACTTCAATACATAAAAAAATCTTTCTTTCTGTCTTCCTTTCTTTATTTCTTTTGCTGCTTTCCATTTCACTTTATTGTTCACAGTGGATGCATCAGTGAACAAGGAATTAACTAGAGAGGGATCATAATCTCCAGTCCTCCAATCACCCACTCGTACCTATTTTCGGAGAGGGGATTGGGGTTGGAAGAATATATCTGTCTGAAGTTATATGCCTGTCAGACTGGAATATCAACTCTGACACCAATGGTACTGACCCATTTGGCGACAGAGGTGTTGCTTGAACAATTTCCTGCAGGTACCTTTGTAGTACCTTTTGTTTGTTTGTTTGTTTGTTTCTTTCTTTCTTTTTGATTTTGTTTGTTTGTTTGTTAATCCCCTTGTTCAGGCTCCCTTCCCCCTCCCATCCCTCCCAGTCACTGACTCTTCTCTCAATCAGTTTATCTCCTCCCCAGCAAGGGCAGGAGGTCCCAGGGAGGCTTAATTTAACATCCACTCCAGGCAGATCTGCTTTCTTCTAAATATATTAATTTACTCTTGGTAATCACATTTATGTGAACAATGTGTTTTGATAAAATGCACTGGTAGTCTGTCCCCTCAAGTCTTCCCATAAACTCTCATCACCTTTTTTTTAATTATATAAATTTATTTTTTAAAAACAGAGCACAAATGATGCTGCTCATTTGTCCCTGAGAGTAGAGCAAGCCAAAGAAATGGGAATCCTTATTTAATGTTAGCATCATTGGATAAACCTGGCAGGGCTTCCTCCATCAGCTGTTGACTGTTCTGCAGTTGGATGTGGAGTTTTGTGTGGCATCTATTCTAGAATTTTGACTAGCTTGATTTTATGCAGATCCTGCACATCCAAACTCGGACATCTATGTTAACAAAAAAAAATTTGCTATTAACTTAAAATTTTTTCACTTTGGTTTCTTGTCATATTATTAAACTTTTATCACTGTTTATGATTGTCAACTATTTTTAACTATACTACTGGTCACTCAGGACTATATTGATATGTAGGAAATATAAATATTTTTATTTATTAGTATAGTATTTCTATGTTACTTAAGTTTGTAATTGAAACAATTTATAAATTGTTATAGATTGAAATTTACTTATTTTAAATATTTATTTTAGTTTCTTGACAATTTATAATTTAAATGACATTTTGCCAACTTATATTGCTTTAATTTGAGAGACTGTAAAAAGTAAAATCATGTAATGTTAAATGATATGCTTTATTCTTAAGCTACTACTTTATTTGAGGAAATTTTTACAGAAATTTTATTTTGCACTCCTTTTTATATAGATTAAACATTTGTTATTTCTTAACTTTAAGGGTTTGTATTTAGAGAAAGAACAAAAATGGTCAATAAAATAATTCACTTTGGTATTATTGTTGTTGAGAAATTTAGTGCATGTTTTATAACAGAAGACATTTAATAACTAAGTTTATTATTTTTTCTATAATTCTACATTGAAGTTATCTTGTAGTATTAAGCACTCAGAAATATTACTAATGGGGGGAAATCAGTGTTCTACAACAAATAAAATGCCTAAACAAAGAAATGTAATATTAAAGTGAGTTTTTATTACACTAGAATCTTTATTTTATATAATGATGTTGGCTGTGTCAAAGTGAGTTGTCTAAAGTATATAGTTATTAAATAAAACATGAATTTAAGAGTTTGTATGAAGAAAGTATGTGGATGTTATTGCTATACACATCTAGCTGTCTTTAAGTAAATATTTTTATCAATAATGTGGGTATATCCCCTATAAAATCAATATTAGGATTTTTAGTAAAACAAGTTTTCTGAAGAAGGAAATATTTCTGCCTCAAGCCTCCAGAACTGTCTCCTGCTCTGTATTTCTAGCTTCTCAACTTGCCAACTAATTTTAGAATTCCCAAACAAACCTAAAAGCCCCATTTACAAATTCCATGAAATCTGACTCCATCCATCCATCCATTTAGCTATCTATCTATCTTTCTATCTGTCTGTCTGTCTGTCTGCCTGCCTGCCTGCCTGCCTGGGTGTTTGGCTGTCTTTTTGTATGTCTGAGTTTCTTTCTGTATCTGTCTATCTATCTATCTATCTATCTATCTATCTATCTATCTATCCATCCATCCACATTCATCCATCCATCCATCTATCAATCTATCTGTCTACCTACCTACCATCATCTATTTACTGACACTATTTCTATGGACACCACTGATTCAAAACTTCCCTGTCAGTATCACTTGTGCTTTGAAGACAGTTGGTAATTTTCTCCCACTGATATCTAAGTAGGTTCACACTAATGAATTAAAATGCTTTGACTAATGTAAAGGGGCCACAAAACTCTGTAATTACTTGGAGAAAAAAGTAAATGTCCTATGTAAGCAGATCTCAAAATAAGCTATGACATCCACTATATACAAACCAACATAGTTTCATAATTGGTCTGCATATTTTCTAAGAAATGTTTTCTTGACTTTAATTGTGATATTTTACATTTATAGACAATATTTTATTATATTTATATGCTTAATATTTAGTATATTTATTTTTTGATAAACTAGATTTTGGGATTGATATCAATTAAGCTTATCTTTACTACTTGAACCAGTAAAATGGAAAGCATATATATTTCTTAGAGTCTACATATATTTTTTAAAATATTGGTAATTATGAAATTATTTCATTATTAGGAAATTAATGTAATGGATAATAATAAAAATATTTATGTTTATATATGTTTTCTTTCATAGGCAAATGTACCAATATATGTTTAGTTAACATTAATAGTATTATCTTTTATATTAGAGAAAGATAATTCAGAAGGAAATGGCACAGAGAAGTGTTTTAAAATTCACTTTTTTATAGAAGTATATCTTGTAACTCTTCATTTCTGACATTTGTGCTTTATGTCGAAAGCACTTAAATAAATTGATTTTTTTTCTTGCATATCTTTAATAAAATTTTGTAGGTAAGACCAAATTACTACCACTTAGTTTTTGACATTTACTCCCTGGACACCTATTTGCTTATAGAATATAGAAACAATTTTTCAAATAAGAAAAGACTGTCTTGTGCTTAGCACCTTTTGCTTTTTCAAGTGGCAATAGAGCTTAGTAAAGACAAAGTAAATTGTTTCCTATTTCTATGTGCTTTTCAGATGTGTGACCCTGACTGTGTTGAGCCACTAAGGCCACAACTATACAGCTTTAAATAAAAGCTTTGGTAGGATGCAGAATGAAACAAAACTATTTTCTTTTGGACATTTTAGTCATTATAATGCTTAAGTTACTGATTTTCACACAGTAAGAAATTTTTGGAGTATGCTTGGAAAAAAATGTTTTAAGAGATTTTTAATAAAAGAAAGTGCTTGTCATATAGGTGGAGCTAGTCAAGCAAAAAGAGATGCATGAAGATACTTCATAAGTATGTGCTAACGCATCAGACAGGCTTTCTGGAACATGTAAAAGTGATGCTTTATATATATTATATATATGTAGATATATATACAAGCAGACACAGTGGTGCATATATATATATATATTTCATTTTTGTGAGAATATTGTACATTGGTATATGTCTTACTTTCATAATCCTTAAAAGCTGAGATGAGAGAAATTATTAAGGCCTGTAGTTAAAGGGCTGGATAGGAAACATAACAAGGTATATCTAGCAAATATGTTGGGCTACCCTTACAAATAGGTAGTGATGGGCCAGAACCATAAACACAGATGCTGGTGCTACTCTCCAGGAATACTTTCATGGAGGAAATTCTTTAAGATCCTGCTTAGAGTTAGTATTCTTAAGTATTACTGTATCAAAAGCTTTCAAAGTGCTGACCTCACAGGTATAGGTGATCAATAATAAACAATGTAGGTTAAACTTGATCTTGTACTGAGTGGGTCTATCAGAAGAACCTGTGGTAAATTGTCTTACATCTTTTCAGTTTCCTGAAATCTAAGTATCACACCAGGTAAATGATAGGATGCCTCTGTATCATGAACCAAGTGGTGAGAGAAAGGAGAAGACATAATATTTATGGAAGATACTCATTATTTTTGCTTTGTTTAGATTGTGAAATGTTTGATGTACCCTGGGCAAGTGCTATACCACTGAGATTCAAAATTATGCTGGTTAAATTTCTACATGACCTTGAAGTGAAAGAAACTGCTAAGAAAAATTCCAAATGCAGAAAGAAACAAAGTTTCCGTGAGAAGCATTTAAAGAACAGAATTTGGTTCAATAGATTTTTGGATTATGGCATGTTAAATTAGATGTCCAAAAATATAGAGAAAATTAGCATATCAAAAATCTTTTTAATTTACCTTTTAAAACCATACTTGCATGCCTATGACAATTATTTTCCACAAAAGCAAACTAAGCCATCTCATCTACCTTTGGTATCAGTTCCATATTCTACTTTATATAATCAAATACCTCATCAAGCTTCAGTTTCTCTAGTTCCAATGTACAAAGAATATATCAATCTTACACAGTTAACTTATTTTCACATAGTTATGTCCATAGAAAAGTGCATTGCATTCTAAAAACAAATCTAGTTAAACCTTGATTGGTGTTCACTTTTTTCTTTTTGTCAGCCATACTCTTCCACAAAGTGGCAGTGACCATTCAAAAGTCACATTTCAATCACCCTCATTCTTAGCTATGTAATTTCTATTTTCCTAAAACCTCTCTCTGTAAGAGATGAACAATGCTCTAATTTTGTCCTACACTTTTTACTCATTTCTACTTTTCTCTCATACACTATAATGTAGATTCCTAGAAAAAAATAACTTTCTCCAGTTTTCCCATCTGTGTGTTTGTTTTATGCTTGAGAGATTTCCCTCCAACTCTCTGACTCTGTCTTGTTATTTTAACAGCCTTATTATAAGTATACTCTCACCTAAGAAAGATATTTAAAGTTTCTGAATAACCAAAAGAAAAGCTGATGATTTCAAATAACAGTTGTAGTCTATTTGTCAATGTGGGAAATGATTTCTAGCAATAAAACAGTTTTCAAGATATATTCAGTCAATAGCAACTAATATACAAAGTGACATCAGAGTTAGAAAACATGTAAATGTAGAAATCATGTGATATATAATTTACAAATTTGTAGTGTCATCCTGCCCTATGACTTTACCTTGAAATATTTTTAATTATGTTAATTGAGTATAATTGATAAGTTTTGTGAATATGTGTAAATGAGCTGTTATTGACATTTTGCAATATTGCTTTAAATTATAACAACTGACATTTTCAATGCAATACTTGAAATTTTTCCATAATATTTTACAGAATTTTAGCATATCAGACTTTTAATTTTTTGTTTTCAATTAGAAATTTGAAAAAAAACAAACAAAAGACCAGGTATTATTCTATTTCTGGTTTTATAAGTTTAACAAGACTCCAAAATAAAAGAAATGGTTTTATTTGAAGAATTGGATGCAAAACCTAGTACTTTGTGCACGCTAGACAAGCACTCTTATCATTTGCCTCTAACCATCCCATGGGTAATAAAAAAAAATAAGTCCACTAGACATCATATGCTGCCACGTAAAAATCCTAATATTGGTAATGGGTTACCTCTCTAACACTCACTGGCTAATGGAGTCACATAAATTTCTCAAACATTACAAGAAATTTCTAATCATTTTTGCTACTCTCCTAAACTTGATGATATGATCACATTTCTGAAGATCCCATATACTTATGACATTGAAAATGGGGAAATAAGACTGACACATAACTGAAAAATTTATCCTTACTGGCCAGAATTCATAGTGCTGGAAAGTGATGTATGTGCTACTGGAATAGTAAAGAAACTGTCAGTTTCATCCAACTGTGAAAAACAAAATGATGTGGAATGGATTTCTTTTTTTTTTTTTTTTTTTAGTATATATAGCCTTTTATTTCATAATTATACCACAGCAAATCTAAAATAACATAAAGTAAAAGTCCAAACAAAACAAGGCTCAAAACTTTTGAACTAAATTAAGCAAACAATCATAAGATGCACAGCTCATACTGAAGAGAATACCAACTCGCTCTGTCCTCCCACATCCTCTTTGAGCTGCTCAGGGAGCAGGTGGCTAACCTTGTTCTATGTAGGAATGAATTTCTATATACTGTGAATATCATTGGTTAATAAAGGCACTGTTTGGCTGATGGCAAGGCATCTTAGAATTAAGTGAGAAATCTGAGCACTACTAAGGGAAAGGGTAGAGTCAGAAAGAAATATGCAGAGGAAAGAAGACTAGAATGCTGAACTGAGAAAAGGCACCAAGCTATGTGCCTTTTTAAACAAGATAAGAATAATGGGTGTAGATGAAAGAGACAGCCTGAGCCACAGGCCAATCAGCATGTAATTAATGTAAGTGTCTGAGTCATTTTGTGGGGCTAAGCAGCTTCAGGCAAGTATGGACCTTGGTGATAACCCAGTACAGAAACTAATACTACATCAAAAGCTCTAATAATGACCTTTTTCATAATATTTGCCCATTGCTGTTACAGTAACAATAAATGCTATGAGAGCAACTAATCAATGTTTGATTGGTTATCAGTCATGATCCATGATGTGAAAACCATACATTGCATCATAAATGAGGTCAAGAATGAGAAAGTAGATAAGATTATGGATATTAATTGAAAATATACCAATACATTTTGCTAAATGAACATAGATATAAAATGACCCTTAATTACATATTTCTATATTTACAAAGCCATGTACTTCATAATTCTCATCAAAGGAGCTTCTTGCAATAGATGGCAATGATCACAGAAATCAACACATTGTTCAACATGAAAGAAATAAAAGACAATTCTACATATATTCTCAAGACATAGACACCTACATCAAATGAAAGACAAATTTTTTTAAGAGACAGAGATGGTTGACTTTAAGGAAACTGCTTTATAAGTACAATAAGCTAGTTTCACATATGAACTGACAGATTCATATCATAAAGTCTTGAACAAGCTACATATATGCTCTAAAAAGGCAAAATCCAAGCATGAATAAGAGAAGATGTACAGAATATCAAACCTTGAGTGAAGGACTTAGTATCTGATTATTGTTGTGGGATATTGGACACTAAGTATATCTACCACAATTAATGGCATGCCTCCAAGCCAGGAGTACTCATTCTATACAAGCTAGACTCTTAAATATTTGTTGTGTATCTCTGTGTATTGGAGAGAAAGAAAGAGAGGAGGGGCATGAAATTGAGTGGGCAGTGAAATGGGGGTTTAACTGAAAAGACCTCAGAAAAATGTGTATGATCAAAATATATTGGATAAAATTCTACAAGACTAAATAAAAGCTTCATTTAAATTATATCAAAATCATTTCCAAATATTATCCAACAATGAATTAACTTGATTCTTTTCTGCAATAAAGAAAATACTTTATCTTACTAAACTTAGAAAAAAGTAACCTATGTTTTCTTTATTTGGTCTGGGATACCTCTCTCAGGATAGTTTTTCTTTGAGTTGCATTAGTTTGTTTTCAAGTTTCCTGGTGTCCTTGTTTTCAGCAGTTGAGTAATACTCCATTGTGTGCATGTACAACTGTTGTTGGTTGTATTATTACTCTTTAGTCTTTTAGGGGATCTGCTACCCTGCTCACAGATAAATTACACATTAAGGCTTATTTTTACTTATAAATGACTTGTCTGAAGTTGTTTTATTTCTAGCCAGCTCTTTTTAAATTATTCCATCTACCTTTGCCTCTGGATTTTTTTTTTCTTTTTCTTACTTCTGAATATCTTACTTTCACTCTTAATCTGTGTCTGGCTGTGCTGCTGAGTGGCTTGCCCCCAATGTCCTTTTCTCTTTTTTTCTTCTGTCCTTGATTTTCTCCTTCCAGATTTTTCCTATTTTTCTTTCTGCATACAAGCCCTGTATATTTTTTCTCCTTTCTTGCTAATAGACACTCAGCTATTTACTGACCATCAGGTGTTTTAGACAGGTAAAATAACACAGCTTCACAAAGTTAAACAAATGCAACATAGAATAATTCAACATATCTTTGCATCATTAAACAAATACAAAATAAACAAATATAACACATCTTAAAATAATCTTTTACAACAGTTTCACTTGCTTTATATATTACTTGTTTGGGGGGGGACTTTAAGGTTCTGGCTAGTAAAAATAAAGCTGCCAGGAACATAGCTAAGAATGTGTCTTTGTGGTATAATTGACCTTCCTTTAGGTCTATGCCCAAGAGTGGTATAGCTTAGTCTTGTGGTCGATTGATTACCAATTTTCTGAAAAACTACAACATAAATTTCCAAAGTGGTTTTAAAAGTTTGCTGTCCCATCAGCAATGGAAGAGTGTTTCTTTGCTTCATATCATCTTTAGCCTAAGTTGTTGCTTGTATTTTTATTTTAGCCATTTGATGAGTATAAGTTAGAATATCAGAGTCATTTTGATTTGCATTCCCAAGAGGACTAAAAATATTAGACAAATAGACTATTAAAAGAAGACACTATCTGTTTTTAGCATTACATTTATTATATTTGAATTGAAATTTGAAAAAAAAAAGAATATTGAACATCTCCTTATGGGTTTCACAGCCATTTGAGATCCTTTTTTTTAAAAAAAAAAAAA
>PVIH01007393.1:18390-36415 GCA_004025045.1 Sigmodon hispidus
TTAATAGATTTTTTTTTTTTTTTTTTTTTTTTAGTTTCATGATGTCCCATTTAATGCCTAGCTTACTTTCTTCACTTATACAACTCTGGAACACTCCACAGTTAAGTTTTTGTGTAGCAATTAACTTCAGATAATTAAATTAATTATCTTCAAAAAATGTATAGAGATCTAAATTCATAATTCTGTCAAGTTGACAAGTAACAAAACTTATTGCAATATATAATTGCTTAAAGTATTAAATAATATATCTAATAAAATTATTAAAGATATAAAAAATAATTATCAAATGTAGTGCCTGTGATAATAGTATTCTGTTCAGGAAATTGCCCAGGGTGTTCAAGATTATTTTCCACTTTCTCTTCTGTCTTGTTCAGTGTATCTGGATTTATATTGAGGTCTTTGATCAACTCACACTTGAGTTTTGTGCAGAATGATAGATTAACGTCTGTTTTCATTCCTTTACTTGCAAACATCCAGTCAGATCAGCATGATTAGTTGAAGATGCTTTCTTTATTTCCATTGTAACTTTTGTCTTTTTTTTTTTGGTCAAAAATCAGTTGTTCATAAATATGTGCATACATATCCTAGTCTGATTTATGTTTAATTCTTTAATTATATTTTGTTGATCCACCTGTCTATTTCATACCAAACTATTCAGTTTCTATTACTATAGCTCTGTAGTACAGCTTTAAATTAGTTATAGTGATACTTCTTGAAAGTTCTTTTATTTTATGGGATTATTTAGCTATTCTGGGTTTTCCATTTTATTATATGAAGTTAAATATTGTGTTTTCAGGTACTGTAAATATTGGCAGACTTTTGTCCAGCCAGCTACTCCTTCAAAAAAAAGCCATACAGGAATTCAATATTAATTATAAATTATCAACCAGTAGCTTAGGCTTATCTTAAGGTAGCACTTATAATTTAAATTAACCCATTTTTACCCATCTGTATGCTGCCCTGAGTCTTATTTATCTCATTTGTGGACTTTCCATATTGCTTCTTCCTTGTTTGGATGGCTACTCCCAAGACTCTGCCCCTCTTCTTTCAAGCATCTTTCTACTCTACCTCTTCTGCCCAATCTCTGCCTAGCTATAGACCAGTCAAAGTTTTATTAACCAATTTGAGAAATACATATTTACAATGTGCAATGATTGTTCCAATTGTGTTAGAATTTTAATGAGGATTGCATTGAATCAGTGGACCCATTTTTGTCAGATGGCTATTTTTAGCATGTTAATATTACCTATACAAGAGCATAGACTTGAAATCTCAGGCTTCTAATATCTTGTTTAATTAATTTTTGCAAAGATTTGAAGTTATTATTATGCATATATTTTACTTGTTTCATTAGAGTTACACCAAGATACTTTTTGAGGCTATTGTAAAAAATGTTGATAGTCTGATTTCTTTCTCAATCTGTTTATTCATTGTATGTAGGATGGCTAGTGATTCTTTTTAATCTTGTAGGTAGTCACTTAACTAAAGGAGTTTCCTGGTATAGTTTTTGTGGGCACTTATATATACTATCATATCATCTGTGAATAATGATTTGTTGACATCTTCCATTCCAAATTATAACTTCTTGATTTTCTATAGTTGTCTTACTGCTCTTTGCTAGAACTTAAAGTACTATATTAAGCAGATATGAAGAGAGTGGCAAACCTTGTTATGTTTCTGATTTTAGTGAAACTGCTTTGAGTTTCTACCATTTAATTTGATGTTGGAAATTGGCTTGCTATATATTGCTTTTGCAACATTTAGGTATATTCATTTATTCCTGATCTCTCCAAAACTTTTTTTTATGACTGGTTGTTGATTTTTCTCAAAGATGTTTTCAGCATCCAACAAGATGATCAAATATGGTGTGTACTCACTCATAGGTGGACATTAGGTATAAAATAAAGAATAACTATGCTATAACCCATAAACCCATGAAGACTATGTAGTAATGAAGGTTCATGGAAAAATGCCTAAATCTCCCTGAGAATGGAAAATAAAAAATAATTGGTGAGTGAACTGTGTATGAGTAGATAAGGGGGCATAAGAACATGAGTAATCAGGCTGAGCAGAGACAGAAGAGAATAGTACTGGAAAAGTCTACTGGAAGGTGGGGGCCATTTCAGGGTCAACTAAAAATCTGAAAGAAGCAATCTCCCATTTGCAAAATATACACTTGATTATGGCAAATGAATGTATTTAATATTCGCTTTGAAATTTTGCCACTAAAGTAAATATGTAGTGTAACAAGATTATGTTGTTACATTGTAAATAATTGTCCTGCAAACTTGTTTAATAAAAATAACACTGATTGGCTGAAGGCAGACAGGAAGCATGAGTGGAGCTAACAGACTGGGAAAACTCTGAGAGCAGAAAGAACAGAACAGAGATATCACAGAGAAGCCAGAGAGACACCATGATGAGAAGCCAGCACACAGAAGAAAGAATTTAAAATGCTGCTCTGAGAAAAGTACCAAGCCACATGGCTAAACAAATAAGAATCATGGTGTAGTTTAAGATGAAAGAGCTAACAAGTTATAAGCCTGAAACTCAGGTCAATCAGCAAGAAGAGTGTAATTAATTTAAGCATCTGTGTGATTTTGTGAGACTGCAGGACTGTGGGACTGCAGGTCTGTAGGACAGAACCTCAGGGCTAGGCCCGAAACTCTGGGCCAGAAACATAATATAACAATGTAGTTTCTGAATCTCTTAGTTATTTTTCAGATATTCATAGTGCTATATATTTGAGTGATTTACTTTGTAATTCTTTTAGTTTACCACCTTAATACTGAATAGCTAATGGATCAGCTATGTGTTATTATATCTTCATTATATACAGCACTGAGAATTTATTTTTATACATTTAATCATCATCTTAAAATCTGTGCTTTTCTCATAATATAGAGTTCATTTTTTAACTTTCAAGATGAAACTCTAAATAGTAGAAGGAAACTTTTCAAAAAAATATCCATCAGGATATAATACATTCCAAAATTAAATAGACTTTTAAAAATTGATAGTTTAATTTTAAAACATGTACTTAAGTAAATCCTATAAAGTTACTGTAATTCTCTAATAATTTTTGTGTTTTGGTTGTATTGTTTTGAGAGAGAGACAAACAGAAAGATAGACAGACAAAATATATCTCACTGTATTTCCCTGGCTGGCCTATAAGTAGACTAGGCTGGTCTTGAACTAACTAAATTATGCCTGCTTCTGCTTCCTAAATATAGATATTACAAGCATGTACTACCAGAGCTAGCAAATGCCCTTTTTGTTGTAATTCATATTAGTAGAACATGAAGAATATTACACTTATTAATTGTATCTGGTATCTTACATGCACTTAAATGTTGATTTAAGTTACCTGTGTATTAAACCAAGATATTAAATTACAGCATTTATAATTATGTAAAACTTTATATTTGGGATCCTATTAAAATTGTAACAAAAATTAGGACTTCATAATCTACCAATCATCCAACACATTTTTGTACTTCAAAGCAGAAATCATTGAATGAGACATCCATCAAAAACTTGCATTTCTGAAGGGTATAATCAAAGCTCCACACAAAAAAATGAGTAAATTGTGTCAGTATTTATAAATTTGTGTAATCTATGTATATGTAATAATTATATGAATTTGTACATTTACACAATATATGCATACTTTTAAGTAGCAGAATGTTTAATAATTTTAGAACTGGCTTAAACAACAAATCATTTTCTTTTTTTTCCTTCTTTATTTATTTTGTATTTATCAAGAAAAACAGTAAAATGAATTTAAAATGATGATAAGTTAACAATAACTATGAAGAAGATAAAAATCATAAGTATGACTTATGAAGGGTGATAATGCAAATAAGATTACTACACATATATTTACTTTGTGTTCAGCTTTCCCTCTGAATTTTTTTTTCATCCCTGTATATCCTTATTTAAGGTCCTTTCCTCCTCCCGCCACATCAGGTCATTTTTTCTTCTCCACAACTCCCCATCCCCTCCCTGGGCAGGGAGCAGACAGTCCTATGGTCCCACTGACCCAATAATGCTTAGATCAGTCTCCACTCCTGGCAAATCCAGTTTTGTCGCCTCCCTCAAGAGTGAGTCAGGTGTTCCTATAGTTGGAGTGGGATCCGAAGGGTCTATTGAAAGATAATATACTCAATTTCAGATAAAACACTATTTGTGTTTGCTTCTCTAGCAACATTTTTAGATCCTTGTTCATCCCTGCGATACCCTGAGGCTGGTTGTCCTTGCAAAAGAAATTTGAAGACCTGGTAAACCAGGTTGTATCTATGACAAATACCTTCAGGGTAGAATTATTTGGTTATGAAATGTTTTTTAATATCTTCATAGGTTTCCATGAAAATAAATTTAACTAAAAATAAATTCTTTTCTAAAATTCTCATATTTTGTTCTTATATTTAGGTTTTCTATAATTATTGGAGACTACAATCAACCCAACAAGTAAGTCAGTGTGAGGAAAGCACTGGTTAATAGATATTGAGGGTTAGCCTGAAATTTGACTAGTCAAGTACGAATTTCAATAAGGCAGAATGTGTCCAGCACAAAAAGTGTCATGCAACGGTGTCTCTAAAGACTACAATGATGTTAAAAGTAAGCAAGCTGAGTTTGCGTGATCATTTGTCTTGTCTTGAACATTTTTTTCAATATTCATCATTATTTCTCATGCTTTGTTGAATGAATTACAAGATTTCTTTGCTGTTTTGGTAGATTTATTTTACACATGCATATAAATAAATGTAATATAAATGTTTTGTTTATTTTTAAAGTAGTTTGTGTTTGATTAAATTTCCTGAGATAACCATTTAAAAACTGTGAAGCCAAAACCCAAAATAGACAAAGAACTTGAAAAATGTGGCATTCTATGTCTAATATTACATAATAAAAACTTCTGGTAAAAATAAATAAAAACAATCATTTATAGGGGTTATACTTTCAGCGTCATGAATACTGGAAAAAGAATCTGACATATTTGTGTCTCCTCCTTTCTACAACTAATATGTACATAACTCTTAGATTGAATTTTGGACAATGCTCATTTGTATAGCACTTAAGGTTTTAACAAAAATATTTCATTGGTTAAAATATGGATATTTTTAACACACGGATATTTCTGAAGAGTGATCTAAGGTGCTACCCAGTATTGGAGAGACAAAAATTTCATTTTAAAATATGTTCAGAAGCAGGCATCTGGAAAATGTTTCAGACACTTCCATGAAGTCTCACTTTATAATATAAACTTTATTCCACATCTAATAAATTATTTCAGTGATATAGGATAAAATTAAACATGCTAATCAAATAGAGAACAAGTGATACTCCATGTTGAGTGGATCAGTTAATATGTTTTTACCTAGTAGAGAAAATAGTAAAATGTAGAATATTTTACAGTGTTCAGCCATTGCAACGCATGCTATACATAATATCTGCTGTAAAATTACATTACTTTAGATGTAAAGACATACCAAAGAAGCCTGATAAGAGAAAATAAAAATATATAGACTCAATAATAAGTGAGAAATGATATTAGTACACTTTATCCAGTATTTCAATAAATTATATAGTATACATTGCTGAATGAATGGGAATACTCAATGAGGAAAGAAAATGTACTAAAATAAAGAAAACAGGGATTGGAAAATTGAACTATACATTAATTTAAAAGGTAATATTATTAACCATAGAATAGTAAACTGTTGCTTACAGAAAATGACTGGTTAATTTAAATTCAAATTAATTTAGGTCAACTACTGAGAGTAACCTGAAAAGAAAATTTTCAGTTAATTATCAAATGTATGCATTAGAACTATTATTAGAGAAAAAAGCACTTGTAAAATACTAAAAGGTAAAATAAAATCATGAATGAAATGGGTATTTTAAAACTGTACATAAAATGACAGGAAAAAATGGGTTCATTATGGAAGAAAAATCTAACTGTAAACTGACTCAATGAGCAGACAAAATAGAGGAAATAAAATTTTACACAAAAACAATTAAAAATTACTTGGAAGTCAATGAAAAAGTATAATTAAGTTTTAAAGAATGAAAAACTGAAGTCCTAGGAAGACATAGAATAAAACATAAAGTGAGTTTAAATAGGAATAATAAATAAATCACAGCACTAAAGCATTCAAACTCACTTTGCTTTGCCCCATATTAAATCATTGTTACAAAGAAATACAGTGAAAACATCCTGTTTGAATGGGTATGGGAGATATGATGGTAATGGGCCCAAGAGAAAATGCATGCATCCAACAAAATTTATAAATGCTATATCAGCCAAGACCAATAATGCAACAGAACAATATTAGCATATGTGTTATGAGGTGAACTCTTTCTTAGTTGTTCATTGTTTTAGATAATTTCATTCATGTACATAATAAAACTTATCTTTCCTTCCTCAAACTCTTCCCTTATTCAGTAGCTATACCTCTCTTTCAGCTTTGTCAAAAGTAATACAAATGAACTACCTTCTGATATCAGGAGAAAACATTTGAAAAAGGGCCCTGGGGATAAAAACATTCAAATATCAAGCATGTAACTCTAACCCTATGCCCTAATTACTAACAAATTAATAAAGCCAAATAATAAAACTGTCAGATGCTTTTATGTAAGATAAAAAAATAAGACTAAGTAAGGTCATATGAAACATACTAAATAAATTTAGAAAATAAATTGGAAAGCATTTTTAATTCAGAAATGAATGCAAGTAATATTCAAATTTAGCTCACAGAAGCTCCTCTGGTTAGAAGCTTCTTTGCATCCATCATTCTGTACATTTCATTCTCGACATTGTGAATTGATTCAGGACAAGACATATTCACAAAACAAGCAAAACACAGAGAGAGTAATTGTCAGTGTCACTGGATATGGACCACACAAAAAGAGCAATTTGAACATTCCTCTAAACTTAGTGGAGACCTGATAACTACCATATGTAGCCTTTATCATATGCCAGAATTTACTAAGGAAAATATTAATATACTTTGTGTTCAACAAAAGTCATGCAAAATGAGAAATAGTTATTGTTATATAAAGTTATTTTCATGTGGAAAATTAAAATAGAACAGATTATTTTAGATTTTTCATGTATAAGTTTACTCAAAGTGGAGGTGGGAAATCAAATATAAATAAGCACAAACTGTTCATAAAATTTTATACATTCAATAAAATATATTCTTATTTCAACAGATTCAGAAAATAACAGAAAATTGAAATTATGTTTCTAATTAAAAATTGTTTAGTAAGTTCAAACAAAGGGACACTTTCAGAACTTACAGTAAAGGAAAAACTATTGATACTCAAAAATGAAAGAGAAGAGAAGGATGGTTTAGTGAACACCTACCAATATTCCAAAGACCTTAGTTTGGTTTCTAGGATCAATGCCAGGCAGGTCAGTACTGACTGCAACTCTACCTTCAGAGGACCTGATGCCTTTTTGTACACACAAATAAAAAAGTGCTAGAATAGGGTAAATTTGGCTGGACACACTGTGCCACACAAATATTAAATATTCAAAGTTTATATTTGGAACAAATGGGAAAGGAATCAGTGAGAAACGGTGCAAGTGCATAATAATGGGTACAGAATGTCTTTTGAGGTCATAGAAGTGATTTATAATTGTATCACCTTCATGTTTACTTTCAATAAATTACCATTGAGCACACTACAATGGCTTACATGTTAAAAACAAGTGAAATCACTATTTAATATGTTTTTTTTTTCTCAAAGATGTTAAAATTATACCATGAAAGTATAAGAAAATGGAATAAAGTCTCAGCTAATATTCAGAACAAACAAAATTGGAAGTATACAAATATAAGAGAAGAGATAAAAACTGCCATTACTTACAGAAGATGCTATCACTTAAATAGTTACCCAAGAGAACAATGAAAGAAATCAGAAAATTTTCTCAGCACAAGACCATCATATAAAACATATTATCTTCCCCATATGCCATCAGTCACCAGTAAAAACACATAATGGAAAAAGTTTTCTGTCACAATGCCTCTGAAATAAATGATAAAATCTAAGATGAAATGAGAAAAACCATAAGAAGTTGAAAGCTTTACACAACAACATAGAAAAAGACTTAGTAGATTGAGAATCCTATTAACGGCCTAGATAAAGGATTCACCATTAAGAACATTTGTATTGACAAAAACTAATCTGATTCAGAAAGAGATTCATAAATGAAGTACCATAGCCCAATTTTTAAAGCTACCTTGAAGAAAATTTCCACAGGAATTATGGAGAAGACAATAAAAATAACACTAGAAGGACTTTCTGCATTATATCAACAATAAATTAAAGTAATTTAAATATTCTTCTAAAAATTTATATAGCATTTTATTTTATGCCTCAAATTATGCTTATGTTATTGTTAAAACTTCTGTCCTAGGAAATTACTCTATGACTAACTATACATTCAGATTATTTTGACAATACTTCAAAAAAATCTTCAAAAATATTTTATGTGTATATATTGTGTGTTGTGTGAGGTAGTTGTGTGTGCTACATTCACATGACTGTGTAAATGTATTCATCCATGTTCACACATGCAAAAATAAAAGCAGTATATTTGGTATCTTGGTCTATTTCTCTGCCTTACTGCCTTGTGGCAGTGTTTCTTATTGAACAAAGGCTCAGTGATTTCAAATTGGAAGACTGGCCAGCAAATTATTGTGGTCTGCCTGTCTCCAGTCCCCAGTTCTGTTTCCTTGAGCTCATACAGCCACACACACCACCTTTTATGAGTCCTAAGGATTTAATCTTGGGTTTCAATGCTTTTTTATTATGTACTGTTATGCCAAATTAAGCCCCCTTTGAATAATATCATTTTAAATCTTATTCATCTGAAAATAATGACATGATCAATTGTGTGGTACCAAAATAATAATTGTATTGAAAACTACAAAAATCATAATCAGAGATATGAAAGAATGTAACAAAGCACTTGACATACTAGTGTGCTACATAGGCTTGATGTCACGAGATTCTAGATACTGTGTTCAGGAAAGAGAGGTGTGAGGATGATAGACTGAAAGTCAGCCGGGAAACCAAGTTCTTACTTTGCATTTAAAATTGAGATGGTTAAACAGATGACTCAGTAGCTAAATTTGTCTGCTTCAAACCTGAATTTGATCACAAAAACCCAAATGGGAAAAAGAAAATAATGATTCCTAAAAATTGTCCTTTTAATGCCACATGAATATTTTTTATAATTTTAAATAAATAAATATTGAAAAGCAAATGTTATGTGATATTTGAGTATGAGCAGATTTTCTGAACATGAAGACCCTGCATCTAAATCGTAATTCTTGCAACTTAGAGCTCATGGTATTTGATTGGTTTCCTAATGCTCTGACCCTTAGATTTTTCATATGATATATACAGAAATTTCTGTGATGTCAATCAGTTAACATATGTAAAAATCCTTGGAAAGTGGCAGGAACATTGTAATGCTTTAAGCTTTAGACAGGGTTCCTAAAATGATAATTGTAATTGTCCTTTATCATGTGAAGAAACACATAAGAAGAAGAATAATATACAAGGATGCTATCAATTTTTAAGCCTCTATAAACATTGAATATTTAATTTCATTTAAAGAGTATATGGTTTATTGTATGTACATGTGTATAGTAACTTGTCCTGAAAGATATAGTTTAGATAAGCAAATACATTGACACTGTATGAGAGAAATATGCTTAAAATTGTCATGTTGACCTTGATCGCAAAACTTAAATGAGTTAAAAAATAGAAGAATCAATAAAACTTTGAGGTCAGACTGATTTACCTCTAGCCTTTGTAAGCTGTAGAGCCTGAATTCAGAAGTCCCCTAAAATGTATAAACCTCATCTAGAGTCCTAATATTCCTGTACTGATGCATAGGACATTATACAAGATATGCTTTGAATATGATTTTCACCTCAGAGGCTTTTTGAATTCTTGCTCCTCACCTAATGGAACTGTTTGCAAGTAATCTTTGAAAACATTAGGCTATGGGTCCTAGGAGGAGGAAGTGTGTCACTAGACAATGGCTCTAAATGGCTTCGATTCTAGCATGAGCTCTCTGTGCTTCTTGATTCATGGATATAACAAATTACACTCATGTTGTCATACTTTAAAGTATGACCTGTGAATCCTAAACCATGGGCTCAAATGAGTCCTTCATCTCCTAAATTGCATCTGTCTGATAGATAAATTGATAATACTCAGATCAAAACACAAAGACAGTAATAGATAAAAGACTCTGAAAAGGGTAAACAAATAGCACTAAGTAAAAATATGTTGTGCATATTGAATTGAGGTTTCAGAAGTTATGATAAAAATGAATAAGTAATGTTTCAAGTAATAATGACCAATAACTTTTGATAGAAATGAATTATATAAGAATGCTAATTCAAATATTACTAGAAACCATATAAAATAATGAAAGCAT
Source organism: Sigmodon hispidus (assembly GCA_004025045.1). Taxonomy (NCBI): domain Eukaryota; kingdom Metazoa; phylum Chordata; class Mammalia; order Rodentia; family Cricetidae; genus Sigmodon; species Sigmodon hispidus. The sequence continues at coordinate 28,859 of PVIH01007393.1, forward strand.
TGAAACATCGTTATTAAACTATATGATAAGCTGGGTACTTATGCATTTCTCTGGTCCTAGCAGCTTTTCTGGAGACATAGAAAAAGCATTGGAAGAGCTCAGCAAGAAATAGTGCCTTTCCCACACTCCTGGAGACCTTCAAGCAAGCATATTAAATGTATTGGTAGATTTAATTGAAGCATTTGACTTTCATGATGACATAGTTGAGAAACACTACTCTGTATGATCTCTAATTTGAACTCTTCTTCATGCTCATGGACACTACTTTCGTATCACACATTTTGACTACTATTCTTTAAATCCTTATAATTTTATAAATTATTCTAATTTAGTTCTCAATTTGATATATTAACAATTATGTCAGTTTCAATTGTAAAAATCAAATTACAAAACACCATTCCTATCTTAAATACTTAAAAGACACATTAAATATGTTAACCTACATTTGGTCTATTTCCATATAATAATCCATTAATGGAGTCAAAGTCTTACTACTCATTCTGTAGCTTAGAATGATATAAAACTTACTATGTAGCCCAGAATGGCTTTGAATTTATGGTTGTTCATCCTAATATTAGAGTTATAGGAATTTGCCACAATGACAGCTAGAATCTTCAATAGCCCATCTTAACTATTTATTCACAGATCTAATTTTTAAATAATTCAACACTTGTAGGTATGTGTAAATATGTGTTTGAGGTAGATGCTTTTCAGTGTACTATGGAAGATAACCAATAATTTTACTTGAGTGTAAATACTTTAACTGTGTCTTTAAGAACTATAAATACACAGCTTCTTTTTGATAGATAATCTTTCAAACTGAAAAATATGACATACTTCAACCTGAGACATTCTTTCATAAATTAATTTTATATTCATATTACTTGAAGTGATGATTTAGTACAAGTATCCAATCCCAAATATTTTGTTCTCACTTAGAGAGGCTGCTTCAGGAGGAATAAATGCATTTCAGGGATGATAGAAGCAGTTTTCTAGAACCACAGCACATATTTACAATATTCCTACCTCTCACCAAATGAAATCTAAATAAACTTTCAAAGGAACTGAAGTAAACTCATAACGTTAACACATACTGAGTGAGTGAAGTATCCAAGTATCCATACATCTAGAGTCTACAGGATTCTTGAAGAATTTGTTTTTTTTTTTTTAAAAAAATGAGAATTAGAAAATAACAACCTATTTTAAAGAAATAAAGATTTATTCATTAGGAAGAGAGTAGAGGTTTTTTAAAAGTTGTTTATAGGCACTAGAGCAGGCAATAGAGAAAATAGCACACACCTTCATACTGGACAGAAAGAGCCAAATGTGGTTTTAAAAACATATTCTTTGGAAGCTGATGACCACTTACTTTCAATCTGGAAATCCACAGTAGATTAGAGTTGCTGAGTATTCCTTTCCAGTTATGAACTTATGTAAATAAACCAGTACATACAGATTTAGCTACTTTTAAGAATGTTGGAAATGTAGTTCTTACACCATATGCTTTGTATAAATCCTCCTCATTATAGGCGCAATAAAAGATGAGGCTGAGATACTTCTTTATTGAATAGTTCATTAAATCTCTGTATGTCAGAGCAGAAAATCAGTAAGCATTCAAAGTAATTTGTGACTAATTTACTTAAAGTATTTTTGATTTCCATTTGTAACTAATTGATAGTGTCGCAAGTGAATGTAATGATGATGAAGCTGCCTTAGGGTGTTATGTTAATAATTTATTAGGCTGCTTACATATTATAAGTTGAATAATATGCTCACATTTATTTTAAAAGTCATGACTTACTATTAATGGCATTTTGTTTTAGAGTTCGTAACAAGCAACAAAACTAGATATAAGGTTTACATTAATTTGAAATTTTATTTGTTGCAGCTCATCATGAGCAAAAAGTTCCTGAATTAACAGGGAAAAATCATGCTGACAGGTGCCTATCCAATTTTCTCCCTTTCACTTCCAGTTCATAAGAAAAGTATATTCTTATACTTTCAAAGATATTCTCCAAATAACACTGTTTTAGCATTCTGAACTTGGTTGTTCAACTCAGTTGGATTGCTACAGTTAGTGATTGTTGTAAAAGTAACTTCTGACCAAAGCTATATTTGTAAACATATGGCCAATGGGATAACACTGAGATTACACTTTGACTACTGACATATTTTAAAGAACTTTTCTAAGATATAAATGTTGTAAAGCACATAAGAACTTATGGAGAAAATGTAAAATTGCCATGTAACTCATGGTTAACCTTATGTCTAAAATTCAGTTTACATAGTGTGCTACTATTTTAAATCAATATATAGAAGTATTTGTAGTAAAAACAAGAGGATTACAACATTTAGATACAGGGAAAGCAGGAGATCATATCCTACCAACCTTTCTTTTGACTTTACTACAATTCACTCCAAATGTTAAATCAAGACTTCAAATGTTCATAGGTTGATCACATAGAATTTCTGGTTTGAAGCCATAACCACACTTAATTACATCAATGACCAGTAGTAACTAAACTGACTTCCTCACAGTTCTTATGTACTGTGATCAAATAACTGGCAGAAACAATGAAAAACAGTAAAAGGCCAACGTTGTTCCTCTGTTATAGAGGGTCCAGGCTTTCTGGAATAAAATAGGAGCATTTGCATTATCAGAAGGCATTTGCTCTCCAGAATTTTTAGACCATGTTGAAATTGTTGTTTATGGTAGCAAAGTGTGTTTAAAGTGAAATTAAGTAAAATTTCTACTTATCTAGTGACCCAGAGAAAAGGAAATTTTAGTGCATGAATGCAAATTTTTATTGACTATGTGGCTTTTAAAACAAAACCTCATAATAATGAAAAAATATACAGTTATTGGGGGTGTCAATTGACTCATTTTAGGTACCAGAAAACAGAATCAAAACTGTTTAAAGAACTAGATGATAAAAGCACACTCCACTGTTGACTATCAAGAAACTTCTTATCTATGTGGTATTCGATTCATCATGCTGCTTTTCCTTTTATTATTACATTTTACTGAAGTTAATATATTGGAATTTGGATGCAAATTTATAGCACTTTTATAAGATTCACACACAAAATCATAGTTTGACAAACAAATTTTATAAATAAATTAAGTGAATCATTTTTATTAAGTTTATAAATAGCAACATAATGGAAGTTAACACTTACCCATTTAACATGAATTATACTAATTATTGTTCTATGCATATATTTTTATTCTTTCTTCTCAATTTACCTGAATAATACAACAACAAATTCTTTACCTTTGAAACTTTTATTTAGCACCCTAAAACTTGAATGTGACACAGACTTGGGAGAACTACATCACAGTAGGTGAGTTACCCTCATCACAGCCAGCCAATCAGACCAAACTTCTGAATTGGGCAACCAGGTACAAGCCTGGCCCCAAAACCCCATAGCAGATCCAATTGCAGGAACCCTGCTGACAAGCCTGACTATCACCACTTCTCATTAGATACTCTAGTTTATAAGCCACATTTCATCTCCCAACCTACCCATCCCCCAGCTTCAGCAGCTTCTTGAAATATACACTGGAAATCGAAAATCTGAATAAATGAAAAAGAATTAGAGATGCAAGCAAAACCAACACAATGCATACAAGATACATTAGAGAAAATAGATTTATCAGATAAAGTAAACAATAACAACAAAAAAAGTCAAAACACAAAATGTCCAGGAAATTTGAGACACCAGGGAAAGACCAAACCTAAGATTAAAAGGAAGAGGAAAAAAAAGAGAAAAAGAATACCAGCTCAAAGACATAGAAAATAAATACAACAAAATCATAGAAGAAAACTTCCCTAACCTAAAGAGAAAATGCTTCTGAAGATACAAGAAGCTTACAGAACTTAAATGTATTAGATCCCCTCTCAAAAACAATTGACTTACAAAATAATAGTAAAACTACTAAAATACATCATCATCATCATCATAAAAGAATATTAAGATTTTAAAGGAAAATGGCCAAGTAGCTTACAAAGTCAGACCCATTAGAATAATACCAGACTTCTCAATAGAAACTATGAAGGCCAGAAGGTCCTGGACAGAAGTTGTTATATAGAGAGTAAGAGACCACAGATGTCACCCCATACAACTATACCCATCAAAACTCTCAATCACCATAGACAGAGTAAACAAAATATTCCATGACAAAATCAGATTTAATTAACACCTATCTACAAATCCAGACATACAGAAAGCACTAGAAGAAAAACTAAAACGTAAGGAAGCTAGATGAACCCATAAAAACACAAGCAATAGATAAATCCACAGCAAGAGATAAATCTGTTGTGGTCCAGTCACAAGGCCCCCAAAAAGATCACCTGAAATGGAAACTCTCTAAAATGCAAAAGTAAGGTTTATTGAAAAGCAACAAGTTACAAGACAAGGACATCATCCCAGTAGATGTCTGACAGAGGTCAGAAAAGTTACCCATCTCTTTGCAAGCCGGATTTTAAAGGCAAAAAATCACAAGGTTAAACAAGAAACACAAGGTTATACAAAAAATCACAAGGTTATTATCTTAGCCAAACCCTTTGTTTGACTACCCCCTAGGTGGGGTCTTTATGGACTATCTCTGGGTCTGAGACATTCCATGGATAATTAACTGTTATCAGGCCCCAAACTACCTTTCCTGACTGAACTTTGTTCCTATGCAGACTTCAGGCTTATCTAGAAGCTGAGAACTTGTGCTCAAAAAATAGAGGTGCTTTTATAGTTATTCAAAACTCACAGCATGACATCCCTAAGAAAGGTATTTCACACAAAATTCACTACCAAAAATAACATGAATTTACAATCACTGGTTATTAACATTTTTTAACACCAAAGGGCTCCATCACTCTATAAAAAGACAAAGGTTAATGTGAGGACCTAGAGGGCAGGACCCAGGTTCAAGATTTCATCCACTGCACATTGGTACCTGAGGGAGGGACGCAGTTTCACAAAAGCCTTGCTGCCCATCAGCCAATGGATTCAAAAGGTGGATTCATGCCACAGGACTCACCAATTGCTTCTGTACATTACTCCTATACTCAGTCCTGGAATGCCAAGGTGTGTCACATCTTGCTTATGTATGTTTTTCTTTAAAAACTCCCACCTTTTGGGGCAACAGGGTCCTAAGCCTTTCTGCTGTGCACCACAACCAGGCTATTGATCAGGGTTTGTGGAACCTGTATGTAACCTGTACGTAACAATAAACTCCTCATGCATGTTACAGTATTTTCAGCCTCCCTTGCAAACAGAAATTATTACATGCAGGCATAACTGTTAACAGATTCTATTTAAAAATAAAAGATCCATCCTTCTGCTGCATATAGGAAACAAACCTTAACTTAAAAGACATATACTACCTCAGAGTAATAACTTGAGAAAAGGCTTTCCAATTAAACGGACTTAAGAAGAAAGCTGGTGTAGCTATCTAGATAACTAACAAAATAGACTTAAAATAAAAATCAATCAAAATCATTACATATTTATCTCATGAAAAATCCAACAAGGTGAAGTCTCAATTATGAATCTTTATGCCCCAAACACAAGGCCATCATATTTATAAAAGAAGCACTCCTAAAGCTTAAATCACATATTATTCCCCACACACTACTAGAGGGAGACCTAAACACCCCACTCCCACCACTAAGCAGGTCTTCAAGATAGAAGCTTAACAGAAAAATAAAGAAGCTAAGTGATGTTATAACTCAAATTAGTAGATATATACAGAATGTTCTATTCAAACACAATTAATATACTTTCTCCTCATCACTCCATGGATTCTTCTTTAAAATTGACCACATACTTAGTAATAAATCAAATATGAAGAGATTAAAAAAAGGAAATAAACACCTGTATCTCATTGAACCACCCTGGCCTAAAGTTAGAGTTCAACATCAACACAACTACAGAAAGCCTATAAATTCATGGAAACTGTATAACTTTCAACTGAACCACCTCTGGGTCAAGAAAGAAATGAAGGAAATAAAAGACTTCTTAGAATTCAATGAAAGTATAATACTCAATTTCATTTGGAATAAAAGGAAAGCCAGGGTTGCCAAAACGATTTTGCTCAACAAAAGAACCACAGGAGGCATCACCATTCCTGACTTGAAGTTATACTATAGAGCTACAGTAATAAAAACAGCCTAGTACTGGCATAAAAACAGACTTGTGGATCAATAGAATCAAACTGAAGATCCCGACATAAACACAAAAACCTATGAACACCACATCTTCGACAAAGAGGCCCAAAATATCCAATGGAAAAAAGATAGTATATTTAACAAATGATGTTGGCATAGCTGGATGGAAGTGTGTAGAAAAATGCAAATAGATCCGAGCCTGTTACCCTGCACAAAATTCAAATCCAAGACCTCAACATAAACACAGCCACTTTAAACTTGATAAAAAAGAAAGTGGGACATACTCTTCTACGAATTGGCACAGGCGACCACTTCCTAAATATAACACCAGTGGCACAGAAACTAAAATCAACAATCAATAAGTGCGATCTCTTGAAGCTGAGAAGCTTCTGTAAAGCCAAGGACAATGTCAATAGGACAAAACAACAGCCTACAGAATGGGAAAAGATTTTCACCAACCCTACAAGTGACAGAGGACTGATCTCTAAGATATATAAAGAACTCAGGAATCTAGAGGCCAAAACCTTGAATAACCCAATCAAAAAATAGGGTTCAGATCTAAAAAGGGAATTCTCAGCAGAAGAATTACGAATGGCTGAAAGGCACCTGAAAAAAATGCTTATCTTCTTTAGCTATCAGAGAAATGAAAATCAAAACAGCTTTGAGATACCACCTGACACCTGTGCTAAGATAAAAGGCACAGATGACAGCCTATGTTGGAGAGGATGCGGAGCAAGGGGAACACTCCACCATTGTTGGAGGAGTGTAAGCTTGTTCAGCCACATTGGAATGCAGTATGGCAGTTTCTCAGAAAATTGAGTATCAATCTCCCCAAAGAGCCAGCAATACCACTTCTGGGTGTATACCCTAAAGAGGCACATTCACACTCCAAAGCCATTGGCTCAATTATGTTCATAGCAGCATTATTCATAATATCAATAACCTGGAAACAACCTAGATGTCCCTCAACTGAAGAATGGATTAACAAATTGTGGTACATCTATACAATGGAGTACTACTCTGCAGTAAGAAAAAATGATATCCTAAAATTGATATCCAAAAATTTTTGGCTCAGTGAGACCATAGGAATGTCTGCTCCCTGCGCTTGGTCAGGAGTGGAGACTGATCCAAGCATTATTGGGTCAGTGGGACCATAGGAATGTCTGCTCCCTGCCCAGTGAGGGGATGGGGAGTTGTGGAGAAGAAAAATGACCTGATGTGGTGGGAGGGGGAAGGGACCTTGAATAAGTATATACAAGGATAGAAAGTGTGACTTCTTTGTTCATAATAATAAAAAAAAGAGAAAAAAAAAGAAAAAATAATTCAATGAAAGTGAATTCACAACATACGTAAATTTATGGGAGACAATGGAAACAATGCTAAGAAAGTT